>CALYLW010000023.1:2150000-2185000 GCA_944989445.1 Ampullaceana balthica
TCAGTGTAGAGCTGAAGATGGGTGACAAGAATGTATACATTGGATGAAACAGGTAATTTGTGTCAGTGTAGATCTGAAGATGGGTGACAATAACGTGTATATTGAATGAAACAGGTAATTTGTGTCAGTGTAGAGCTGAAGATGGGTGACAATAACGTGTATATTGAATGAAACAGGTAATTTGTGTCAGTGTAGAGCTGAAGATGGGTGACAAGAATGTAGACATTGGATGAAACAGGTAATTTGTGTCAGCGTAGAGCTGAAGATGGGTGACAAGAATGTATACATCATTGGACGAAACAGGTAATTTGTGTCAGTGTAGATCTGAAGATGGGTGACAAGAATGTATACATCATTGGATGAAACAGGTAATTTGTGTCAGTGTAGATCTGAAGATGGGTGACAAGAATGTATACATCATTGGATGAAACAGGTAATTTGTGTCAGTGTAGATCTGAAGATGGGTGACAAGAATGTATACATCATTGGATGAAACAGGTAATTTGTGTCAGTGTAGATCTGAAGATGGGTGACAAGAATGTATACATCATTGGATGAAACAGGTAATTTGTGTCAGTGTAGATCTGAAGATGGGTGACAAGAATGTATACATCATTGGATGAAACAGGTAAGTTGTGTCAGTGTAGAGCTGAAGATGGGTGACAAGAACGTGTATATTGGATGAAACAGGTAATTTGTGTCAGTGTAGAGCTGAAGATGGGTGACAAGAACGTGTATATTGGATGAAACAGGTAATTTGTGTCAGTGTAGAGCTGAAGATGGGTGACAAGAATGTATACATCATTGGATGAAACAGGTAATTTATGTCAGTGTAGATCTGAAGATGGGTGACAAGAATGTATACATCATTTGAAGAAACAGGTAATTTATGTCAGTGTAGATCTGAAGATGGGTGACAAGAATGTATACATCATTTGAAGAAACAGGTAATTTATGTCAGTGTAGTTTGAGGAGTGTGGGGGGGGATACCTTTATTACCGCCGTACATATCCTATATGGAGATTCTAGGCTAGGAGGTAAAGAGAAACAGATGGTTGGTTTGTCGAGAGAGTGGCGGGAAGGGGAGGTTAGGATAATGGGAGTGTAACGTGCGGGGGCGAGTCAGTGGTGAAGATGGGCGGTGGAGCGTAATAGTGTTAACAGGATCTGGTTGCGGTGGGCGATTACCAAAAGATGATAATCGCTGGTTACAGACAGTGGAGTGGTCAGTGATTTTATGGCGTCACTAGAGTATCATATTGGGACGTAATTAGAATATAATATTAGGATACTAGTGGGATACTAAATTTGGACGCTATTGATTATAGGATTCTTTATTGGGATGTCAGAGGTAGGATAGATTGAAATATAAACACTGGACTATTATCGGATGTCCCAAGTAAACTATTTTGGGATGTCCAAAGTAAACTATTTTGGGATTTCCAAAGTAAACTATTTTGGGATGTCCAAAGTAAACTATTTTGGGATGATCCAAGTACACTATTTTGGGATGTCCCAAGTAATTTATTTTGGGATGTCCCATGTAAACTATTTTGGGATGTCCAAAGTAAACTATTTTGGGATGTCCCAAGTAAACTATTATGGGATGTACCATGTAAACTATTTTGGGATGTCCCATGTAAATGTTTTTAGAAGCCCTTAGGCGACTTTACTCTAGCCACTGGAGACCAAAGAGAGACAACCAAGTGCAGCCCAGCTCCAGATGTCCACCTTGGCAAGACTTCTACTTACCCGGTCACCTGCCACCCATGGCTCAGCAGACGTGAAGCAGACGTCATGTGCTGTGATTGGCTCCTGGACGGGCTCTTCCATTGGCTCGGGCTCTGCGACTTCCGGCTCTGGCACTGTCTCGAGAGGCTTGGCTTCCTCTTCCACCTAGTAGGTAAAACAAAATTGTTGACAAGTTATGATTATATATATATTTACGCTCAATTATGTAGCCTAACGCTGAGGGACATCACTTTGCTTTTCTTTCAAAATTGGATAATCATTTTGGTTTCCAGATTAACATTAAACACCCTCCACACTATTATTAATAATTGAACAATTTCATGCCGACGTTCGATAAGAGTTATTTTTGGTGCAGTAAATTGGTGCGCTGCTTTCTAAAATTACTTTAAAAATTGTGTGGTGATTAACACTGTAAAAAATATTATATATATACTTTGTGTAAATTTCAGGAATATTTCGTATTTATCATACAAGGATAAGTTACTTAGACTTTTGACCAAAAAAACAAACCCTATTATAAAATACTTTGGGTACATTTAAGAAAGTTTAATATTACGTATTTAACATACAAGGACAAGTTAGGTGGGCTTTTGAAAAAGGTGGGCGCCGTAGGCGCCCTTAATAAAAGGGGGCGCCGCAGCACAAACTAGTCATAAATATTTTTTAAACATTATTTTAGGTAGCTCTTGAAGATTTGGGCCACTGATGTAGAGAGGATTAGTGCTCATGGGGTTGAGCCAAAATTGTCGGCCACTTATACAAGGGGGAAAAAACGCGCCCCTTCATATAAAGAAAAGCGCCACCAGGGGTGGACATCACCTTGCGTAGTTTCCTTCCTACACTTCCCTAGGGTATGAGGTCATTGTGATACTTTGATATGAGAAACAGAACTTCTTTAAAAAATGGTTCAATAAAATGTTTATTTAAGCCCATTAATTAGTTCACGTCTATGGAAATGTTCATTAAGTTATTATTGAGTCTCGCATTAAGGGCGCTTCATTGTATCAAGTCACGTGTTACAGCGTACGGTTCACCAACGTTGTGGACGACGTCGCCTTATCACCTTGGTTCTATGGTGATGAAATTTGGTGAGCCACTAACACCATGGGAGGGAAACCAATTTTCTACTCAAGCGTCGAGCGCAATGTTCTGTTGTTTTTTTTTCCAACCGCATATTCCAGTGGCGTAGCTAGGAATTTGTAGGGGTTTGGCGGCCCGGGCGGCTTAACCTCTTTAAGGAGCCCCACATACATGGCGGTGGCGTAATATTTAATGTAAAAAAAATTGTGGACACTAATTTGTGGGCCCCCCTCAAGTTTGGGCACGGGGGACTTTGGCATTTGGACCCCCTCCCTTAGCTACGCCACTGGCATATTCCAGACATCTAAAGATACAGTCAGCAATATAGTCTTATATCCCTGAATTCAAATACGTGAATGCATACTATATTATAGTCTGAAATCGCTGAATGTGGACAACCATATATTAAAAAAGGGTGTAACGATGGACTTTGGCGCCGGCGCACATGAAAAGACACATAGCAACCCCCCCCCCTTTTTTTTAGTGCGCCAAAAAGAAAAGATTCGACCATGCAGCGACCTACGTTATCTGATTCTGATGTGTGACAGTGGCGTGAGCCTGCGTTGATGCACACATACATATGAGTGACGTCATCTGATGTGAGGCTATGACGTGAGCATGCGGTGATGCACGCACACATATGAGTGACGTCATCTGATGTGAGGCTATGACGTGAGCATTCGGTGATGCACACATACATATTAGTGACGTCATCTGATTTGAGGCTAAGAAGTGAGCATGCGTTGATGCACACATACATATTAGTGACGTCATCTGATGTGTCTCTATGACGTGAGCAAGCTGTGATGCTCACACACACATATGAGTGACGTCAGCTGATGTGTGACTATGACGTGAGCAAGCAGTGATGCACACACACACATATGAGTGACGTCAGCTGATGTGTGACTATGACGTGAGCAAGCAGTGATACAAACACACATGAGTGACGTCAGCTGATGTGTGACTATGACGTGAGGAAGCTATGATGCTCACACACACACATATGAGTGACGTCATCTGAAGTGAGGCTTTGACGTGAGCATGCGGGGATGCACACACACATGTGAGTGACGTCATCTGATGTGAGGCTATGACGTGAGCATGCCGTGATGCACACACACATATGAGTGACGTCATCTGATGTGTGACTATGACGCGAGCAAGCAGTGATGCACACACACACACATATGAGTGACGTCAGCTGATGTGTTACTATGACGTGAGCAAGCTGTGATGCACACACGCACGTATGAGTTAAATCGTCCAAGGTGTGGTGTTCATCTCTATATCGTAAGATGACTCAGTGACACTGATGACGGTTCAAGCGGTGACAGGTGTTAGCTGTTCTGTCATAGTAAACGCTTTAACACCTCGTCCATTCATGGACTGTAGAACAGGTTCTCGCCTGAAGCACGCCGAAAAAAAACACAGGGTTTATTTTATATAGAATATAGAATAGTTACTGAGCGAGACGGAGAGACTAAGAGGGTGGGATTTACGGAGGAGGGCCAGGGAAGGAGACAACGGATGGAAAAGAATGGGACAGAATGACGTGATGCGATGTGAGCTGTTGTGTCTCAACATTATTTTTTAACCCCACCCCCACCCGCCCACTCCACTGGACTTGAGCGCTCAGCTGTAAATAAATTACAAATGTTACCTGGAAATTGCAATTCTCTCACAATGCTATCGCCGGATGCCCTTCAGTGGCAACAACTCCTACTGTACACGTGACACACGCCGTTACGTTGGTCAGTACAACATGAAACATATGCTGGGTGGGTGCAGAAACTGACGAAGATCGCCGGCCACTCTCCTACTTTCCCCATGAAATCAGATGTACTTAAGACCCATTATTGTGCTGGCTGTGCACCCCTTTATCTAAGAGGTCTGTCTTATCTTTTATATAAAAACGCTCCACCTATACAGAAGATTATTGCAGCCTACGCTTATCCGTAGTTTATGTCTAGTCTTGCATTTTTATTAGAGTTTTAAAAGTTGATGGTGCGTTGGCTTTCCCTGGTTTGAATCAGGCAACCCATTCCACGCCCGAATTCCAGACTTGAAGAACGAGAATTAGTGTGTGCGTTTGCTCTAAAGTGCGAAACAAGAAAAGTGTCTCTATTCTTGTCTATCTGTGGATTGTATTATCTTTTTGTTATGTTGTATTTCCAACTTAGAATTTAATGTCTTATGCACTGTTACTAATTTTCTCCTTTTTTCTTTAATCTTCAAGTGTTTCTAGGTTTTGGTGATTTAACTAACGGAGTAACTCTAGTCAATTTTGAATTTTCATTTCCTAACTTATCTCACTGTAAGAAGAGATTATTCAAACAATTCTGCTGTTGATTAAAACAGTCTATAGTCATGCTTTTAGTTTACTGGTGCCGTTGACTCAAATACCTTTGTAAAACTACTGCGAATAATAACTTGAATTAGAAATATTTACATTTTCCCTTTATTTTAAAAAGACGAAATGAAATGACTTGCAGTAGATGAGCCTGTTATCTGCCCCATTTGATAGACCTGTAAACGAAATTTGCAATCGATTGATCAGAACCGTGACCGGCCGCGTCTGCTTCACTAAACGTAGGACTAAAGTGACTGACGGCTCGTGATTTCACAGAAGACGACCACCGCTTATGATACACTTCATTGATGCCACTCACCTAGCTGTAGACGAAGAGCTCGCTAGGTAATTTCTTGTATGTTTTGAAAAGGTCCTAAGGTATTGCAACCCACTTCAGTAATCACCTCCCAGGTGTTTCTACTGTGAATCATGCGTTGCGTTCAAATTCTTACAACACAGCAGCACACATGGGAGTGTGTTCACGAGATGTGTCCGAATCGATAAAGACATGTTTTGAGCTGAGGCTTTGTTCTGTCAACTTTTAAACAAACTCGGAGTCAACTGTGACTTCCTGTCTCCGTCGAAACACAAACCAGTATGGGAATTTACGGCGTTCATAGGCACGGGGCCAGAATATTGTTAAGAGTGCCATGCACAGTGTTAGACTGACATGCACAGTGTTAGAGTGACATGCACAGTGTGAGAGTGACATGCACAGTGTTAGAGTGACATGCACAGTGTGAGAGTGACATGCACAGTGTTAGAGTGACATGCACAGTGTTAGAGTGACATGCACAGTGTTAGAGTGACATGCACAGTGTTAGAGTGACATGCACAGTGTTAGAGTGACATGCACAGTGTTAGAGTGACATGCACAGTGTGAGAGTGACATGCACAGTGTTAGAGTGACATGCACAGTGTTAGAGTGACATGCACAGTGTTAGAGTGACATGCACAGTGTTAGAGTGACATGCACAGTGTTAGAGTGACATGCACAGTGTTAGAGTGACATGCACAGTGTTAGAGTGACATGCACAGTGTTAGAGTGACATGCACAGTGTTAGTTGTTAGTGTGACATACAAAGTGTTAGTGTTCCATTTACATAAACCTCTTTCTTTGATCATGTATCTTATGATAACGTAACTTATGATAACGTAACTTATGATAACGTATCTTATGATAACGCATCTTATGATAACGCATCTTATGATAACGCATCTTATGATAACGCATCTTATGATAACGCATCTTATGATAACGCATCTTATGATAACGCATCTTATGATAACGCATCTTATGATAACGCATCTTATGATAACGCATCTTATGATAACGCATCTTATGATAACGCATCTTATGATAACGCATCTTATGATAACGCATCTTATGATAACGCATCTTATGATAACGCATCTTATGATAACGCATCTTATGATAACGCATGTTATGATAACGTATCTTATGATAACGCATCTTATGATAACGCATCTTATGATAACGCATCTTATGATAACGCATGTTATGATAACGTATCTTATGATAACGCATCTTATGATAACGTAACTTATGATAACGCATCTTATGATAACGCATGTTATGATAACGTATCTTATGATAACGTAACTTATGATAACATATCTTATTATCACCGTTTTTAATGATCACGTTTTTTATTATCACGTATCTTAAGATCACGTTTTTCTTTTTAATTACCCCGTATCTTATGATCACGTATCTTATGACCAGTTATCCTGAAGTCCCTTGAAATGCCACAATACACCCTAAGGTTGGAAATCTTTGTACAGCAGATATGTGAGGGGGTGAAAACGGTTAGGCCATGATAAAATGTTAGGAAAGCAAACCCCCGACCCCTTTTTAAATAAATAGAGGTAAAAAAAAAGATTTTTAAAAACCACGTTTTTACAAGTATACTAAAAAGAAGAAAATAATTTAAAACTTATTAGTTCAAGTAATTTCATATAATATGACTAAAAACGTTGGGCGGGCGCTTATGAGGGTTAACATATGCAGTTCACCCATTCTCTCACTTATAGATTTTTTTTTGCCTTCTTAATTATAAATCTTTAATTTTTATACCAAACACCCGCCCCACGTTTTTAGTCATATTATATGAAAGTACTTGAACTTATTAGTTTTAAATTATTTTCTTCTTTTTAGTACACTTACTAAAACGTGGTTTTTAAAAATATTTCTGACCTCTATTTTTTTTTATACCAAACACCTCATAAGCGCCCGCCCAACGTTTTAAAAACACGGTGATGTGGTCACGGGGTGAACTCACGGATGTCAACAAAAGCAGACGGTACAGATGCTTATATATAGATAAACTAAAAAGTTCAATAATTTAATAACGGTACATTCGATCGATCTGAAATTTTGATACAATGCATTGTCATCCAAGATCTATATGTGGTAAAACATTTGAGATCTCTAGGACCATCAGAAGTGGTTTAATTTTACGTTGGCAGATTTGAAAAATTGTGGACCGGCAAATCCACAGGAACGAAAGCGAGTTAATAAAATGTGGTTAAAAAAATAAAAAGATTAACCCTATTTTCTCCCACCTTAATAAGCAAGCTACCATAATTCAGCTGGGTA
Source organism: Ampullaceana balthica (assembly GCA_944989445.1). Classification (NCBI taxonomy): domain Eukaryota; kingdom Metazoa; phylum Mollusca; class Gastropoda; family Lymnaeidae; genus Ampullaceana; species Ampullaceana balthica. Next base: position 2,157,806 of record CALYLW010000023.1, read on the forward strand.
GAGAAGTCAATAGTGCGCTCGCCTCACAAGCTGAGGGGCGTGGGATCGAGCCCACGCAAAGCCACAATATAAAAGATACGCTAAGTCCTCCGCTGACCCCTGGAAGGGAATTGGGGCCCCCACCAGGTATAAATAAGCCCCGCGTGAGCTCTAATGGAAACATTAGGGATCCCCTGCGACCCTCGGCCATTGGACTTACTTTTACTACCATAAATCTGCAACACTGCTCACAAAATAACATTATATTTATTTATATGAAGCCAACCACACACAGTTTACGCTACCAACCCATCTACACTTGGGTTCACGCGTTATCTTATTTGTCTCTGTGTTACCTTACACAAGAACCTTGACCCCAATATTACCTTACACAAGAACCTTGACCCCAATATTACCTTACACAAGAACCTTGACCCCATTATTACCTTACACAAGAACCTTGACCCCAATATTACCTTACACAAGAACCTTGACCCCAATATTACCTTACACAAGAACCTAGACCCCAATATTACCTTACACAAGAACTTTGACCCCAATATTACCTTACACAAGAACCTTGACCCCAATATTACCTTACACAAGAACCTTGACCCCAATATTACCTTACACAAGAACCTAGACCCCAATATTACCTTACACAAGAACCTAGACCCCAATATTACCTTACACAAGAACCTAGACCCCAATATTACCTTACACAAGAACCTAGACCCCAATATTACATTACACAAGAACCTCGACCCCAATATTACCTTACACAAGAACCTTGACCCCAATATTACCTTACACAAGAACCTTGACCCCAATATTACCTGACACAAGAACATTGACCCCAATATTACCTTACACAAGAACCTAGACCCCAATATTACCTTACACAAGAACTTTGACCCCAATATTACCTTACACAAGAACCTAGACCCCAATATTACCTTACACAAGACCCTTGACCCCAATATTACCTTACACAAGAACCTAGACCCCAATATTACCTTACACAAGAACCTAGACCCCAATATTACCTTACACAAGAACCTAGACCCCAATATTACCTTACACAAGAACCTAGACCCCAATATTACCTTACACAAGAACCTAGACCCCAATATTACCTTACACAAGAACCTAGACCCCAATATTACCTTACACAAGAACCTAGACCCCAATATTACCTTACACAAGAACCTAGACCCCAATATTACCTTACACAAGAACCTAGACACCAATATTACCTTACACAAGAAGCTAGACCCCGATATTACCTTACACAATCACCCGTGCACACACCGATATATATCATTATAAACCCATCTATAACAAGACATCCCATTGCTATCAACCCACACATGATATTGTCACCGTAAACACCCACCTGCACCCACACACCACACGCTGTCAGCCCGCACACAATGGTGTCACATGTAACTCACCTTTTTCTTGACCCTCCTGTGGTCACCCGTGAAGTTGAGGCTCTTGTCGTCAAAGGCGTCCGGCACCACCTCGAAGAAGGAGCTCTTCACCCGGGGCTTGGTGGGGTGGGGGTGGGGCTTGAAGAAATCGATCTCCTCCTCGGCCATGGTGGTGTCCTTGAAGCTTGACCTTTGAACCCCTCAGGTGCCTGGGGAATAGAAATCTCGATTTTAGCCCAGTCCGTTGGGCTACAAATATCCAAGGTGCCGTAAAGATGGCGCTAAGAAATTTGGACGAAAACAAAAAGAAAGCTGCAGCGAATCATTTAAAGGTGAGGTGAATTATTTATGTATAAATAACTCAGTTTGACTATGAGATAACCTAGAGCAGCGGCTCTCAAGCATTTAATTAAGAGAGCCATTGGACAAGAGTATCTGCCACACAGGGCGGGACTCATACACATTATTAGAATTTGGAATTTAAAAAAATTATTGCAAAAACTTAGGGTGCAAGGTCTGGTGCCGGGTAGCAAGCGGTCTACCATTATAAACCTACAATTTCCTAGACTTTAGCGCTACGTGGGAAATGTCTCACATAATATTTGTTTCACATCAAGAGTAGAGTATCATAAAATAAAATATTTAAAAAATCTTTTTTTTAAAATGCACACGCTTTTATTTACATATAGAAAGTGCACTAAAAAGACGAAAATAAAAATATTCAATCCGTGAACCTATCGACTGCACATAAAAGCGTAGGGCGCCCATCACAACTCAGTTTCTTACTGCAACTACTCTTTTGCATATAGATAATTTTTTCTAATTAATATGATAGTAGCATGTATATGATCAAAGTTGTGAAACTTTAAATGTTTATTAATATTCATATAAATTTGTAATTATGTTTCGCAGCCTTGTACATGATAGCGAGTTGTGATGAGGGCCCCACGCTTTTATGTGCAGTCGATAGGTTCACGGATTGAAAAATTTTATTTTCTTCTTTTTAGTGCACTTTCTATGTGTAAATAAAAGCGTTTGCTTTTTAAAAAAAGATTTTTAAAATATTTTATTTTCTACTTTTTAGTATCAAAATTTTTAAAATCAATTTTTCGACATAATCAATTCAATTTAATTAGTCAAACTTCGTTGTCTATCTCTTAAATGTGATAGTGGTAAAAAGATAGATTATTAATAACAAATTTATCTATTTACAAAAAAAAAGTTTCCCCAACTGAAAATTGAACCCAGTGCCCAGTACCTCCAGGTCGAAAATCCATTACGTTAACAATTCGGCCAACTAGGCTATACAAATTCCAGTTGTTCCTCTTGTATTATCATGTCAATTTAGATTTAGTCTCGTATTACTGAGCTGTTTAACACCTGGAATGTGGTCACCGATGGCTGGTGGTGAACTCCGGTGACATTCACGTGAATGTAAAGAATAGCACGGATACAGATGATATATAAAGATAAACTTAAAAATGCATTTATTTAATTACGGTACATTCGATCGATCTGAAATTTTGATACAATGTATTGTCATCCAAGATCTATCTGTGGTAAAATTTTGAGATCTCTAGGATCATCAGAAGTGGTTTAATTTTACGTTACAAGATTTGAAGGAAGGATGGATGGATACAACATACAAACAGTGTGAGTTAAATAAAAGCGTGTAATAATAATCTGTCCTTGGTATTATGGTGTTAAGTATCTCGGCCCTTCACGCGGGAGACCGCGGTTCGATTCCTCGCCGGGGACGATTTTCCGGGGGGCAAGGTGGCGTAACGAGAGGTGTGGGTTCGAATCTACGTGAAGGCAAGGCCAAATTCCCGTGGGTAATGGTGTCTACCCAGCTATGATGAGTACCTCGCCGTTGTGGTAAACTAAAGGAGGCTGGGCATTGTGCTAGCCACTCAATTCAGACAATTCTCTTTCTATGCCGTGGCTACAGAAACTTACGAGCGCTGCTTCACTTTCCCCATAGGCCAGCGTTGTTTGAGAAAGAAACTTTACTTAACTGTTTATGTTTTAAAATATCTGTGATAAGCAGAATACGATTGGACTATTAATTTTTACCATAACCATATTTTGTTGTGGATATTTAAGAAAGATTTTAAAAAAATGTTTTGAAAAAAAAAGAGAAGTACATACTGTATTTCAATTAGATTTTTCTTTCTTAAAACTGATTGAAAAGTTTGTATTCCTAAATCAAATCTAGATATAGGATCGAAAAAAATACACCAAGTCATCACACACAACAAGCTTAAATATAAAAAAAGCTGACACACACACACACACACCAAGCAAGCACACAACAAGCTACCACACACCAAACTACCACACACCAAACTACCACACACCAAACTACCACACAACTAACTACCACACACCAAACTACCACACACCAAACTACCACACACCAAACCACCACATAACAAACTACCACATAACAAACTACCACATAACAAACTACCACACACCAAACTACCACACCACAAACTACCACACACCTAGCTACCACACACCAAGCTACCACACACCAAACTACCACACACCAAACTACCACACACCAATCTACCACACACCAAACTACCACACACCAAACTACCACACACCAAACTACCACACCACAAACTACCACACACCAAACTACCACACACCAAACTACCACACACCAATCTACCACACACCAATCTACCACACACCAAACTACCACACCACAAACTACCACACACCAAACTACCACACACCAAACTACCACACCACAAACTACCACACCACAAACTACCACACACCAAACTACCACACCACAAACTACCACACACCAAACTACCACACACCAAACTACCACACCACAAACTACCACACACCAAACTACCACACACCAAACTACCACACCACAAACTACCACACCACAAACTACCACACACCAAACTACCACACAACAAACTACCACACACCAAACTACCACACACCAAACTACCACACACCAAACTACCACACACCAAACTACCACACACCAAACTACCACACACCAAACTACCACACCACAATCTACCACACACCAAACTACCACACCACAAACTACCACACCACAAACTACCACACACCAAACTACCACACCACAAACTACCACACACCAAACTACCACACCACAAACTACCACACACCAAACTACCACACAACAAACTACCACACACCAAACTACCACACACCAAACTACCACACACCAAACTACCACACCACAATCTACCACACACCAAACTACCACACACCAAACTACCACACACCAAACTACCACACCACAAACTACCACACCACAAACTACCACACACCAAACTACCACACCACAAACTACCACACACCAAACTACCACACACCAAACTACCACACCACAAACTACCACACCACAAACTACCACACACCAAACTACCACACCACAAACTACCACACACCAAACTACCACACACCAAACTACCACACCACAAACTACCACACACCAAACTACCACACACCAAACTACCACACCACAAACTACCACACACCAAACTACCACACACCAAACTACCACACCACAAACTACCACACACCAAACTACCACACACCAAACTACCACACACCAAACTACCACACCACAAACTACCACACACCAAACTACCACACACCAAACTACCACACCACAAACTACCACACCACAAACTACCACACACCAAACTACCACACACCAAACTACCACACCACAAACTACCACACACCAAACTACCACACACCAAACTACCACACACCAAACTACCACACACCAAACTACCACACCACAAACTACCACACCACAAACTACCACACACCAAACTACCACACACCAAACTACCACACCACAAACTACCACACACCAAACTACCACACACCAAACTACCACACCACAAACTACCACACCACAAACTACCACACACCAAACTACCACACCACAAACTACCACACACCAAACTACCACACCACAAACTACCACACACCAAACTACCACACACCAAACTACCACACACCAAACTACCACACACCAAACTACCACACCACAAACTACCACACACCAAACTACCACACCACAAACTACCACACACCAAACTACCACACACCAAACTACCACACACCAAACTACCACACAACAAATTACCACACAACAAACTACCACACACCAAACTACCACACACCAAACTACCACCCAACTAACTACCACACAACAAACTACCATGCACCAAACTACCACACACCAAACTACCACACACCAAACTACCACACACCAAACTACCACACACCAAACTACCACACACCAAACTACCACACCACAAACTACCACACACCAAACTACCACACCACAAACTACCACACACCAAACTACCACACACCAAACTACCACACACCAAACTACCACACAACAAATTACCACACAACAAACTACCACACACCAAACTACCACACACCAAACTACCACCCAACTAACTACCACACACCAAACTACCATGCACCAAACTACCACACACCAAACTACCACACACCAAACTACCACACCACAAACTACCACACCACAAACTACCACACACCAAACTACCACACACCAAACTACCACACCACAAACTACCACACAACAAATTACCACACACCAAACTACCACACAACAAATTACCACACACCAAACTACCACACACCAAACTACCATGCACCAAACTACCACACACCAAACTACCACACACCAAACTACCACACACCAAACTACCACACACCAAACTACCACACACCAAACTACCACACAACAAATTACCACACACCAAACTACCACACACCAAACTACCATGCACCAAACTACCACACACCAAACTACCACACAACAAACTACCACACACCAAACTACCGCACACGATATCAAGTGTTTAGTATTACCTGAACACATACCAAGTTGTACACGAAATACATTTTCTACTTTACCACACACACACACCGCACTCCCAGCCACACACACACACCCCCACCCCCCACCACACACCGCACTCTCACCCACACACGTCCACGGCCACCAAGTTATAACATGATATTCACCCCCTCCCCCCCCCCACACACACAAGGTTATCAAATGATAATCAAGTTTCTCCATGTCCAAGACCCAGGATCCATGCTCGGGTTATTTCTCATCTCATTTGGAAACAATGTCAGATCTTATCTGTTTTTTTTCCTGAGACTCGGCAACACAGGAATAATGAACTCTCCTTGATGAACCTGACTCTGTGGACCTAGTGGTCCACCAATAAACAATGTGGGCGGGGTGGAGGATGGGGGATGGGGGAATACCCCTGTCTTGTTTCTGTGATCATTTGTGACATTACAAAAAATGTTGGTCGGAGAGGAACATTTTGTTGATTGCCGTGATTTGATTACCGTATATCCCCCTGATAACACATGCCTTTGTTATTTCGATGACCAAGTACTTAACCTAATAAAGTCTGTACCACTCCAATCACTCTTTTAAGAGTTTTTACCTTCTATATATTATGATCCAATTAAAATGTTGATGGTCTATAAAAGCAGTTTTCAAATTCAGAGCTGGGGTTCTGCAAATTATATGGCCGATGCACCCTTTTGTGAGTCTGATAGGACTAAGACCACACGCTCCTTGAAATATTTGTTTAAAAAATGTTACTGTAAAGTGAAGGGATTTTCAGCTCATATCACATCATCTTATTTTCGTTACACGAAATGAAGTCCCTGGTTTAGTGACCAAGGACAACAGGTAAAGAATCCCTGGTTTAGTGACCAAGGACAACAGGTAAAGAATCCCTGGTTTAGTGACCAAGGACAACAGGTAAAGAATCCCTGGTTTAGTGACCAAGGACAACAGGTAAAGAATCCCTGGTTTAGTCACCAAGGAAAAACAGGTAAAGAATCCCTGGTTTAGTGACCAAGGAAAAACAGGTAAAGAATCCCTGGTTTAGTGGCCAAGGACAACACGTTAAGAATCCCTGGTTTAGTGACCATGGAAAATAGGTTAAGAATCCCTGGTTTAATGAACAAGGACAACACGTTAAGAATCCCTGGTTTAGTGTTTCGATAAACATTTTCACAATTCAGTGACAAGTTTTCGCAACCCCCCCCCCAACCCCCGGGTGTTGTTTTCATGGGAGTTAACACCCCACCCCTGGGGGGGGGGTAATTACACGATTGTCTGCCCTTGTTTGGAAACAGCCCACAATAAAATAACCAGGGACTCGGGTGTTGGGGGAGGGGGGGGGGTTGAGGCAGCTGACTCATCGTCTTTTCACGTGTGCAGACGATAGTGGCGCCGGACAGTGTCATGCTGTTGACGCATTTCGGACAATTGGTGTTTAGTACAACAAATATAGGTGGTGTTGTAGTCCTAAATAAATAGAGGTAAAAAATATTGTAAAAAAACAAACCCGTAAAAACAAAGTTTTTGACTATAAATTCCTTATATATGAGACATAACTAACAGTATTGATTATTTTCAAACGCGACAAACATTTACAGACTGAATCTGTCTTAACTCAACTTTGCTTCATAACCCGGGGAGGGGGAAAAGTCTGGTCACCGATCGCTTGACCGAGCTCAGCGAGACACGTAAAATGTAAACAAAAGCACGCCGGTACTTCGATGGGTCGTGTCAACGCGTCAACTCAAACTTTCACGAGGAAAAAAAACAATAACAAACAGTGAATTTGAATTACATACGTTATATAAGGATAAACTAAAAACGCATTTATTTAATTACGGTACGTTCGATCAATCTGAAATTTTGATACGATGCATTGTTAGGTGAGACGGGTCCGTGTGCCAAATTTCGGCTCGATGGCATCACGGGAAGTGGGTCAATTTTTTTACTTTTGTTTTTCCGCCCGCCCAAGACAGAGAGACAAAGATGACGACAGAGACGGCGGTGAAGTTAATATAAGGGATTTAATAATATAAACGTTGGGTGGGTATTTGGTATAAAAATTAAAGATTTCTAATTTAGAAGCCAAAAGAGAGATCTATAAGTGAGAGAATGAGTGAACTGCACATGTAAAACCTCATAAGCGCCCGCCCCACGTTTTAGTCATATTAAATGAAAGTATTTGAACTTAGGGGCCGTCCATAAATGACGTCACGCACCTAGGGGGGAGGGGGGCACACTTTTGTGACGTTGCATGACAAGGGGGAGGGAGGGGGTTGAAGAAATGTGACGTAACATCAAAAGGGTAACTTTAAATAAAACTTCCACTGAAATATTTGGTCCCTTACAATTTATTTAATGACTTTTTGCCTCTTTAAAAAAAAATCAGTGCTTCTCAATGTGCCGGTCGGTAGGACATCAGACGCTGGTTGGCGTATGCTATCAAGACACGAAAATTAAATCTAATTATAATCCTTAAGTTTGAGAATCCACAAGATAACATATGAAATTATTACACTGCGTCGTTTGATGTTGACATCAAAGTATTTGTGATGTAACCGCAGCTCCGTTTGGTTCTCTCATGCCCGTTACCACAAAATATACAAGTTTATGTATGCGTTACGACTCTAGGTCCTGCTTACGTGACTCGGGGATTTGGGGGAGCGTCTTTAGCACGAAAAGGCTACTGGTGAGTTTTACAAGCATGACAAGTGTCTAAAAATGATTTGAATAGGATTATGTGTAGATATTTTAAGTCAAAACGACACGGAATATCCTTTTTCTTTAAAAGGGGAGTGGGGGGAGGGAATCTATTTGATAGAATTAAAAACGTTTTAAGTTTGATATAATTGTTCGATTGGTTTTTGGTCAAACGCCCCTGGCCATTCTAGTCTTCTAGATCAGTGCGTCTCAAAGTGGTGGTCCGCGGACCGGTGCCAGTCCGTGGGCCATCCGCTGCCGGTCCGCAGATGTTCTAAAAAAAAAGGACAGAAAAAATTGTCAGTGCAGGGAAAATAGTGCACCGGTCCCTGGTACAATGGAAAAAATTCCTGCTGGTCCGCATTACTAAAAAGTTTGAGAAGCACTGTTCTAGATATAATGGTAAATGAGCCCATTTAAAATTAGTCAAGTATTCATTAACTTTATTGAATGCATCAAAATTCTTGACATCGCAATTCGAGAGGAGAACAAAACAACTTTTCTTCTTAGCTCAGTTTTTAAGGCATTAATTTTAAATATCACAGAAATGATACGTGATAAAGACAAGTCATGTGGATTAAGATTATTGTCACTCGTGTCAATATAAATGAAAGTAGGGTAGATTTAGGTGTCTTCATATAGTGCGTAGGTGAGAAATCTACATAGTTGTCAAATTTTTAAAAAATGCATTTTCTGGAAGGAACCGGTTTAATAATGGGCATATGTTCCAAGCGTACACGTACACATGACGTATTTTAATATATCTAGCGGATGTTAGTGGATGTTATATGTCCCAAATGAGTCTGCATTACCCCCAAGAATTCCCTTTTTGACCCAGTTCAGGTTATTTACCTCTGTTCGCCGACTTCTGTCTTACGGGATGCCCGTCAGTCAATTGAGGGATTTTTAAAAAAATACATTTTAAAAATATTATTTTTAAATAATTTTTTTTTCTAAACAAAGACGTTAACCGTGATGATTAACAGTCAATGTTTAATTTGTATGCATTAAAATAAAATATAATCTAAGGATGTTAACACAGTTCGTTTTCTGAAGGCTGGTTACACGTTTTTAAAAAATGCTTCACGCGGGTTACGATATTACAAATGTAGATCTTCACTAAATAAATAATAAATACTTAAATGACAATAAAAGTGATTTGAAACATACTTATTTTTAAATAGAAAATAAATTGTTTGTTATTTTTTAAAAAAATTTTTTAAATTTTATAGTTTTTTGTTGTTGTTGTTGTTGTTTTGTTGTTTTTTTTTGGGGGGGGGGTCAAAGATTTGTGACGCATTTTTAGAGGGGGGGGGTCTAAGTTTTTGTGACGACGCGTGACGAGGGGGGGGGGTAAAAAATCGGCAAAAAGCGCGTGACGTCATTTATGGACGGCCCCTTATAAGTTTCAAATTATTTTCTTCTTTTTAGTCCACTTATAAAACGTGGTTTTTATAAATCTTTTTTTACCTCTATTTATTTTATTCTTTTTAGTCTAAGTGTAGGCTATGGTGAGTTTTGTCGCTTCCTTATGATTATTGAGTATTGAAGTATTGATTATGTTCAATATATAATATAATACGCATTATTGATTATTGAAGTATTGATTATGTTCAATAAAATACGCATCGCGCGACAAGCGACAAACATTTACAGACTGAACACAACTGAACTCGCCTTGCTGTTAAACACGGGGATGTGGTCATGCATGGCTGGGGTGAACTGCGGTGGCATGTGGATGTCAACAATAGCAGACGGATACAGATGCTATATAGAGATAAACTACAAATGCATTAATTTAATTACGGTACATTCGATCGATCTGAAATTTTGATACAATGCATTGTCAGCCAAGAACTATCTGTGGTAAAATTTTGAAATGTATATAAGAGAGAGGAAACTCTTGTCAACAGTTGATGATTTGAATCTGTAATTAAAATCTCCAAAACACGAGAAGATGATCACTCACACGAAATTCACACACCAATACATTGCACTAACGCACTCGCGGAAAGACATGTAACAATTGAGCACTGTACAATACGAACAAGTGACACTGACCAGCAGAGATTATGAACAAGTCACACTGACGAACAGAGATGATGAACAAGTGACACTGACCAACAGAGATTATGAACAAGTCACAATGACCAACAGAGATTATGAACAAGTCACAATGACCAACACAGATTATGAACAAGTCACAATGACCAACACAGATTATGAACAAGTCACACTTACCAACAGATAATATGAACAAGTCACACTGACCAACACATATTATGAACAAGTCACACTGACCAGCAGAGATGATGAACAAGTCACACTGACCAAAAGAGATTATGAACAAGTCACACTGACCAACAGAGATTATGAACAAGTCACACTGACCAACAGAGATTATGAACAAGTCACACTGACCGACGGATATTATGAACAAGTCACACTGACCGTCTGACCAACAGAGATTATGAACAAGTCACACTGACCAAAAGATATTATAAACAAGTCAAACTGACCAACACAGATTATGATATATGTTGCTCACGTCACACAATTATCAACAGACATTAACAATGCGTGTGAAAGTAAACATGTAAACTTAGTAACTGTTACACTGTCGAAAGCACAAAGGTCAAAGGTCATGCCAACTGCCAAGCATCAAATCTTATATGTTATAAAGACCAGCGCACACGTGTAAAAAAGGACGATAAAATATTAAAAATCACAGAAATCGACGCACGTGAGGCACAGGACACACAACAGGACACACACTAGACACATGACACGACAACTGACACACCGTAAGACACACAGGACACGGCATTTGACACACCACAGTGCAACTGGACGACGTTGAACAGCACACACACACAGCCGTTTTACTACTCACCTACACACAGGCAGGTAATAAACTTTTAACGACGTGAGCCGTTGAGCGATGGGCACCAACAGTTTAGTCTGGCACTTCGGTGGCTACACAACAACGGGGCAGGTAACTCTCCTTAAACACCCGAACTTGGAACTCACACGCGACTCTTTAACGCCCCTGTGTTGGAGGCTGGACGGAAATTTGAACTCGGCTCAAACAGCCGACCTTTGAACTCTTTAATTACCAACACTAACACTACGATCACCAGTGATACTAATTACTACTGCTCTATGTGTTCTATATCTTCTTTAAATCTCACTACATGGCGTGTTACAGATTGGTTTGCTTTAAACAAAGCCCGAGTAATCTACGGCTTAGACTTTATGCATGGAAATATCAATGTAAACAAAAACAATCGCTGGGCTTCTATAGTGTGTAGGTCGCGACTTTTTAATTAGGTCAAACGCACCGCTTGAAAGACAACACTGTCGCCAGCCGACTTGCACAGTTCAGAGAAAAAAATAACAATAACAAATCACATTTAAAACGGCTCTAGTGTGGTGATCAAACAATATTCCACACACGACGGCCTGCTCACTGACAACAGCACACTACCGCGGCAGTTTAGCGGCAAGATTTTGGGAAGTTCCCGTGGAATGGTTCTACCAGACGGCCCGTGTGTGTAGGTACCGGCGGCCGTGTCTGTGTGCAAACTTCGGGGAGTGTGTTTCTGTCTCAGCGAGCAATTCCAAACCATCACCCAGGAGTTTTACGGATTCTGGATCAGTGAGGGAAAGAAAGAAAAATCTGATTTTTTTTTCTTTTTTAAAAAAGGAGAAAAGGGGGGGAAAGTGCAGGTAATAGCCAGGATGGAGGGACGAGTTAGCTCACCATGTTGCCGACATGGTTTCTCTCACTCACACACACACGCTGGTCTTTTAGTAAGAGTTGCCGGGATTGGCTGCCTGAGTCAAGCCGTCTAGAGATGTCAAGCGATTCGTAATAATACACATTCCAGGGCCCTTGGCACCGGTTTCAACTTCGCCGCCGAAAATGATTCCTTGTCCTAGTTACTCACTCAGCTTTGAGTTCAGTCACTGCTGTGGGTGAACTTACGGTGAAGTTAATTTTCATCCGGTTTTGTCAAACGGTATTTTGAGTGGAAAAAAAGTATTTTTCTTTGCGAAATTTCTGTCTCCCTCACATACATAGTGTACATCATGTCTATCCACCCACCCCACCATCCATCTATCCACCCATCCTTCTGTGTTTTGTTTTGCCATTTTAAATTATGTTTTATTCATTCCTCCTCTCCCACTTCCCTCCTTTTTATTAACATTTCCTCCTTCCATCTCGACAACTCTCCTCTTTCCCAACTCTGTCCATTTTTTCTTCTAGTTCGTTTTCTCTCTTCTTGGTCTCCCTCTCTTTCTCTCCTACGCTTTTATGTCTCACCTCTAGTCTGTTAATTCACTAAACATTTATTTTAAAATGTCCACCCAAACACGACGAAGAAAATTCCTGCCTCGATGTCAGGGGCGAAAAAAAAACCTGCACCCACATTATAAGTTTTGACTTTGTCACCGCCAACAATCTCATATTCGGTGTTTCATACTTGACACATTGAACTCATAAAAACTCAATTGGCCATCCGTCTATTCCACCAAACGCACCTATTATCTGGCAGACTCTTCAAGTCTGTGAAACCGTGTTTTAACAATTACAAAGACTTTGAGTAAAAAAAAACCGAAAATTTCAAAGTAATTTAAAAAAATTTTAAAGTAATTTCAAACTAAATCTTTAAATGTTGAAATTCCGAAGGAAAAATAAATAACTTTTTGGGCGTTTTTTTTTAAAATATACCGTATATTCCGGCGTATAAGACGACCTTTTAACCCCTAACAATCTTCTCAAAAGTCCGGGTTCGTCTTATACGCCGGATATCATCTTATACACCGTACAAACGAGTATCGTCAAAGTAAATGGTTGCAAGATGTCATTGATGTACTCATGATATTAGTGACGAACAGAGGAATTTTTTATTAATTTTAAATAAAATTATCATACTGAAAGCAAATCTGATTTTTTTTTAAATTTTTTTATTTGGTGTGTGTTAGAAGAGGCGCAAGAAGCTTAAACCTGTAAATTTTAATAGGAAAAGTAAAGGGGTCGTCTTATACGCCGGAATATACGGTACATTTTAGTTAATTAAACTTTTTAATCCAACTTTAAATTATGACAAAATTGCGTTTTAAAATAGTTCTCTCCCTTCGTCCAAGGACGGTAACCTCGTCGTTGACGTTTGTGTAAAATTTAAGTCCACTCACTAGCGGCCTCTGTCAACAAATATTTTTAAACTATATACAACCCGCGGCGTAGCATGCGCCGCATACTTACTCATAGATAGTGCAAATAAATGGGGGGGGGGACGGACGTAAACAGTAGCACGAACAAATGAGAACAACGCGAGTGAACGTTGGGGCGGACCGTCGAAGCATTTTGGGAAGTATTTCGGACATCGCGACAATTTATGTCTCGCCACCATATACTCCTGAAGTATTCATGCACTGAGCGTATTGTTGAGGAGATTGTATGATTACGTTTCCGTCACTGAGAACAACGGAGAGCACGTCGCCGAAGTTATACCAATGTTGAGAAACAAAGTTTACAGCCATGTTGTCAAGTTGGAGAGCAACACCTTCGTCTTTGATCTTTTCCCAGATTTATGCGACCGATTGAAACAGACGGTCACCTGATGAAGGGATTGGTATAACATTGAACGAAGTTTTTTTTCCTTCCCGTGAATCACATGCGAAGCGGTGTTTATGTTCGCTAAGAAAGGGGGAAAAGAACGGACATAATCATAAACATTTTTTAATAAAGGCTTGAAACTAAGACCTTCCGCATGTCAGGCGGGTGTAATAACCAAAACACTACGAAATACATGTACTCTGTGAAGGAACAACGAAACTGAATGCAGAAAGCATTGCTGGTCTCAAGACATGCCCCCCCCCTTTTCCACTACCTTCGCTTGCCAAACGTTAACTGTGATTAGTTGACCCCAGCGAGGGTCATTCGTCATGCTCATTTGCACTTACTCGCTTTGGTGAAATATGTATATATATATAGATGTTGAGATTCGCACTCCTTACCAACCTTACAATCAACAATCACAATACTATGCCGTTCGATCACTCACCCAGTCAGGTAATTCAGTACTAAATCCCATTTCTCACTGTCAGGTAATTCAGTACTAAATCCCATTTCTCACTGTCAGGTAATTCAGTACTAAATCCCATTTCTCACTGTCAGGTAATTCAGTACTAAATCCCATTTCTCACTGTCAGGTAATTCAGTACTAAATCCCATTTCCCACTGTCAGGTAATTCAGTACTAAATCCCATTTCTCACTGTCAGGTAATTCAGTACTAAAAACATTTCTCACTGTCAGGTATTTCAGTACTAAATCCCCATTTCTCACCGTCCAGGTAAATCAACAATTCACGTGCCTCTTTAACAACAATGAAAAGGTAATTAATACCTTACGCGACCTTCCCCTTCCAGGTAGAGGCTCCATGCGCGTGCTGAATGATGGCCGCGGGGCGTGCTGGTGGATTCTAATTTACATAATGACGTCGGTGAAGTTATCTTTCCTCATAATTCGTCGCTTGGCGCCAAAAGTTTGTCTTTAAAAGGGAAATCTTATCCTAATATTATCTCCATATATAATTATCATTTCTCAGTGCGCCGTCTCAGTAACAATGTTCCCTTCAAGCTACGTGGCCACGCAGATATCTTAACGACGCCGCGCAGCAGTTTAGAATTACCGCACACCAAAGTTTGATAAAGAAAACACGACATCCGTGTTTGGGGTGCAAATTTTATTTTTTACTGGATCCATTGCAACCTTGCACAAGAGTTTGTTCTTTTTTCAACACGGACCAACGAACCTTATAGGGAACATTGCTCACCAAGAAATGTTACTATTTATAGAAAAGAGTTTCTTAACACAATGTTAGAGGTAAAAATTCGTTTGAGATTTTGTTATGTACAAGTAACAAAGACGTAGACAAGTTTTTGAGTGGGACAAGTCCACTAGGTCGACACACATTAGAGTAGATTACATTTCTATTAATAGATTTCCGCCATGATATGACAGGGTCTATACTCTACTAGGGGCAAGTACCCGGCTTTCCCGGGTTTAACAACAACAGCAACAAAAACAACAAAAACATAAAAAAACAACAACAAAACAACAAAAACAAAACAACAACAAAAACAAAACAACAAAAACAAAACAACAACAAAACAACAACTACAACAACAAAAAAGCAACAACAACAAAACAACAACAGCAACAACAACAAAGCAACAACAACATGAAGGACATTGTCGTCGCAGGGCAAGGGATGTGGACAACAACAACAGCAAAAACAACACAAAAACAACAACAGCAACAATAACAAAAACAACAACAACTGCAACAACAACAAAAACAAAACAACAACAACAACAACAAAGCAACAACAACAAAGCAACAACAACAAAGCAACAACAACAAAACAACAACTACAACAACAAAAGCAACAACAACAAAAGCAACAACAAATCAACAACAACAAAACATTTATTTTATGGCGATAGTCGCCTTCTTGTTAATCTCGACACCAAAATGTTTATTAATTTGCGTCATTATTTTACATCTTAATTTTCAATAATTTTTATTTTATATAGCTCATATAAGGAAAAACTACATTTTGGGCACCCGGCCCCCAGTATCTTATATATATGGAACGAAACCTGTTTAATAACCTTTCCGGTATAATTTTGTGTACGTGTACCAAATTTCACGTTATATGGTTGTCTGGATCTTGAGTTATTAGGGAACAGACAGACAGACAACAAATGCGTCTTATATGTAAACTAGGGGCAAGTACCCGGCTTTGCACGGGTTTAACAACAACAGCAACAACAACAAAAACAACAACAGCAACTAAAAAACAAAAACAAACAACAAAAACAAAACAACAGCAACAACAACAAAAACAACAACAGTAACTAAAAAACAGAAACAAACAACAAAAACAAAACAACAACAACTACAACAACAACAGCAACAACAACAAAGCAACAACAACAAAACAACAACTACAACAACAACAGCAACAACAACAGCAACAACGACAAAAACAACAACAGAAACAGCAACAGCAACAAAACAACAAAAACAAAACAACAACAAAAACAAAACAACAACAAAAACAACTACACCAACAACAGCAACAACAACAAAGCAACAACAACATGAAGAACATTGTCGTCGCAGGGCAAGGGATGTGGACAACAACAACAACACTAAAAACAACACAAAAGCAACAACAGCAACAACAACAGCAACAACAACAGCAACAACAACAAAAACAACAACAGCAACAACTACAAAAACAAAACAACAACAAACAAATCAACAACAAAACAACAACAAAACAACAACTACAACAACAACAGCAACAACAACAAAGCAACAACAACAAAACAACAACTACAACAACAAAAGCAACAACAACAAAGCAACAACAAAAAAATTATTTTATGGCGATAATCGCCTTCTTGTTAATCTCGACACCAAAATGTTTATTAATTTGCGTCATTATTTTACGTCTTAATTTTCAATAATTTTTATTTTATATAGCTCATATAGGGAAAAACTACATTTTGGGCCCCCGGGCCCCAGTATCTTATATATAAGGAACGAAACCTGTTTAATAACCTTTCCGGTATAATTTTGTGTACGTGTACCAAATTTCACGTTATTTGGTTGTCTGGATCTTGAGTTATTAGGGAACAGACAGTCAACAAATGCGGCTTATATATATAGAGAAGAGATATAAGATAGAGATATGATTGAGCTATATTATTTCGTTGTTGTAGCTTTCGCGTTCTTAACTGGTGGGTTGGAATTGTCTGAACTGAATTTTAGTTCTCATTTAAAAATTCTGATGAGAGAATGTGTGCGTACAGTTCAAGCATTTGTCTCACGTCCACTTTATTGTGCGTGTTTCCTGGTGGACTGGGAGGATTCATTTCACTGGGTGTACACAACTGAGGCACACACCGGTCGGCGTATTGATCCCACTGACCTGTTGGTTACACGCCGGCCGGTGCCAGCAGCGCCTGCTCACACCCTCAACACGGGATGACCTCACCCGACCCACTCAGACCCACCCATCCCGTGGACCCAATCCAACCCACTGACTCATCCCATCTGTGACCCAATCCTGCCTGATGTTTTTATATATATTTTTTTGTAAAGACACCAACATCACAACTGTCGTTCCTTGACCGACATGTCGCTGGTCCAGTCCACAGAGATAAGCCGTTCACGTGTGGCGCGTGCAACTTGAGATAACTGACCCCGGCGTGAACACGGCTGTGGGGAAAAAACATTATCATAAACTATGTTCGTTTTATCGATCTCTGGCATGCCCTTGACAGAAGGCCTGGTTGGCGAGGCCGAGGTGTTGGGGTGGGGGGTTGGGGGATAAGGTCTCCATGCCAGTTAGGATTTCACAAGCAGGTTCCCGGAACGAGGGTCACCTTTATTCGGTTTAAGCAGACTCCAGGGGCAGGAGATACCTAAATCCGAGAACATACAGGTATTGGCGGGAGGGGTGGGGGAGAGCACTCCGGAATATGATTACACAACCGACCAGGCAGTCTATTGTTTTTGGCGCGGGGGGCGGGTTGAGAGAGTCGGTGGGGGGGGGGAGAGATAGAGAGAGAGACAGACAGAGTGGGAGGGAGAGGAACAGAAGAGCGTTCGAGAGAGATCGAGACCCAGGGGCGGTTTAATGGGGTGCTGATTGGGCTAAATCCAGGGGCCCCCATTGATTTAAGGCGAAATTAAGGGCCCCCCAAACTTATTTTATTGTATAATAAAGTGGCTGGGCCGGGCCTCAGGTGGAATTGCAGCCTGGGTACTCGTGCAGTCTTAATCCACCAATGTAGAGACCATAACTCGTAATACACCTATTTAGATTGCCTCACTGTTTCTGTTTCTGTTTTTGTTGTTGTTGTTGTTTTTTACGTTTTCCCCATTTACTTGAGGCTGTTTTCTTTTTTAAATGATTTCCTGGCAATACTTTGTTCTCATCGGCATCCTTCCGTCTCGCAAGACGATGGTGCATCACCGTTGGGTTGGGTTGCATTCCCTCGTAAGGCCGTGCAGTTCTATCCTTGAGTGGCAGTCTTTACCACAGCTTTTGCCATCGAGTTCTGTACTTCCCAATGTTTTGGCCTTTCTCCTCCTACCTCTTCTGTCTGTAGCCTCCTCCATCCTTCACTCCTCGACTACTATGACGCCCTCTTTTAAAAATGAGCGCCACGTAGATCGGTCTTCTGCCTTACACTCCTAGGCGCTTGTGCGTATTCTGGCTGCTTTCATGTCCCTTTGGCAGACATCTTTAAATCGCAGACGTGGGCGACCTGTCTTGCTCTTTCCCGATGCCAGTTCTCATTATAAGAGGTCATTGGGGATGCGACCAGGGCTCATTCTTTTTACATGTCAGGCGTCTTTCACTAAGGATTGAGAACATGCTTTGTGTATTGGCACGCATCAGGACCTCACTATTTGGCACTTTGTACTGCCATTTTTGCCAAGGATGCGACGCAGGCACCTCAAGTGGAATCTATTAAGTTTGCGCTCATGGGATGTATAAGTGGTCCATGTCTCGCTCCCGTATTGCAGCGTACTGATAAAGCAGGTTCGATAGACACACAGTTTTGTTTTCTATGTTAGCTTGGTGTTTTTCCAAACCCGTTTATTTAGTTTAGCCATTGTGGCAGCTGCCTTGCCAATTCTACTGTTTATTTCGTCCTCGATGGACAGTGTATTGGAGACCTTGGACCCCAAGTAGATGAAGCTGTCCACAACCTCCAAGTTTTCATTGTCGATATTGATGGTAGGAGGAGATCGTGTGTTTTGGGCCATGATGTTTGTCTTTTTAAATCCCTTATATTAGCTTCACCGCCGTCTCTCTCTGTCTCTCTCTCTATCTCTGTCGTTCGTCGTCGGGCAGGCGGGAGGGCGGAAAAACAAAAGTAAAAAACGACCCACTCCCCGTGATGCCATCGAGCTGAACTCGTGTTACCAAACAATGCATCGTATCAAATATTAAGATCGATCGAACGTACCATAATTAAATTAATGCATTTTAAGTTTATCTTTATACGAGGTATGTAATTCAATTTCACAGTTTGTTATTGTTTTTTTCCCCACGTGACAGCTCAGTTCGCGCGTTGACGCGATGTACCGGGGTGCTTTTGTTTACATTTTACGTGTCACGCTGAGCTCGGTCCAGCGATCGGTGACCAGACCTTTGCCCTCCCCCCACCCGGGTTATAAAGCAAAGGGGAGTTAAGACAGATTCAGTTCATTCAGTCTGTAAATATTTGTCGCGTTTTAACATAATCAATACTTTTAGTTATGTCTCATATATAAATATAAGGAGTTATAGTCAAAAACTTTGTTTTTACGGGTATGTTTTATTAAATCCCTTATATTAACTTCACCGCCGTCTCTCTCTGTCTGTCGTTTATCGTCGGGCGGGTGGGAAAAAAAAAGTCGAAAATGACCCTCTTCCCGTGAAGCCATCGAGCTGAAATTTGGCACATGGACCCGTGTCACCTAACAATGCATCGTATCAAATTTCAGATCGATCGAACGTACCTTAATTAAATTAATGCATTTTTAGTTTATCTATATAAACTATATGTAGCGATCGCTATTGTTTACATTTTACGGGTCACTTGACTTCACACCAGCCATCGGTGACCACATCTCGTGTTTTAACCATGTGGAATTCACTCAGTTTCAGGCCGTATATGTTTGTCGCGTTTGAACAAGATCAATACTTTTAGTTATGTCTCACATATAAGGGATTTATAGTCAAAAACTTTGTTTTTACGGGGTTGTTTTTATTTCAAGCTGATTTGCAGACCAAATTCTTTGCAGGCGTTGGAGAAGCTTGACACGAGTTGTTGCAAACCAGTTTCTGTGTGTGCTATCAGTGGGACTATAACAAATGTTTTTATGTTATTGTTGTTTTTTTGTCGTTGTTTTTGTTGTTGTTGTCATCGTTGTTGTGGCTCCGACCATTTATCTGAATGTTTCTTGAAGTTGAAACATAATTCTTTTTGTTTTCCTTATGAAATGGTATCCGGCCGGATAGATAAAGTGCGAGCTGACAGTGTAGAGCATTTTGTTGTAATTTATAGTCATAATTGGTATCACCCCTTCCCCCCACACACACATACATACACACACTACATTACATACACACACGCTCGTTTTCCAAACGTCACTTTAAAAAAAAATATTAAAAAACACATTAAAAAATGTATTAGCTACGCCTCCGAAAAAGTCTTGATGTTTTATTTTATCAACGAATTTCATTGGATGAGCCAATGTGAGGATAAACACATCTGTACCAAAGAGATTGTTGGGTCAGCGAGGGTGGGGTGGTGATGGGGACTTATGATGGGTGCAAGATTAATGTGATGGGGGATAGTGGCTGGTGATGGATGCCAAATTAATCTTATGAGACGTGTGATGGATACCACATTAATCTCTGTCTGAAACTCTTTGTCCTTGCAAACGGCGACTTCCTTGTTGTTCTCCGGATATTGCACGTGCAGTTGTTTTGGTTTTTTTTCTGAGCGGCGCAAGGGTGATAATATCTGTTGCGTGTGTGCGTGAGTGTTACATGTGTCTATGTTTGAGTGTGCGTCTATGTGTGTGTCACCGTGTGTTTATGTGTGGGTGTGTCCATTTTCTATGTGTGAGTGTGCCAGTGTGTGTTTGTAGTTAGTATTAAACCTAACATACCTCCTCGTGAAGATGGGGTTAAAATATATTTGTTTAATGTTAAAAAATGAAATATTTTCACTTAAGCAGTCATTCGATTCAAAATCTCATGGCAGACGCAAAATAATTCACGCATGGATGCACATACACACACACGAAAACTCGAAAAAAAATTACATTGTGTCTGTTTGTTCCTTCAAACCAATCCAATTATTTTCTCTTACTTCCTGAGAAAGCTTTGTATAGTTTGTCTGTTTTTATTTAATTACGAATACTTACTATTAAATGTGAAACAACTGTCTATAAACAAAATATTGTAGAAATAAATATGAACACAACTTCACTTATATACATGTTTATTATCTGTGTGTACTTTTTCATGAAAAAACTACAATATTTTATTAGGTATTATAATTACATATACAATATTATAATACAAACTGACTTTAATATATCACAAATCAAAAGTTGTTAGGCTCATGTACGAGTGTAAAATATGTTGATAAATGAGATGCCTGTGTCAAGCACACTTTTTTAGTTTTGAAATAAAGGTGAAATAATGTTTTTTTAATTTGACGAAAGTCAGAATTCGTTGGATACTGTAAGACAAGTGGCCACTAACCCATGAATTGAAGCCTTGTGATTTAAGCAGATACTGTAAGACAAGTGGTCACTAACCCATGAAATCAAGCATTGTGATTTAAGCAGATACTGTAAGACAAGTGGTCACTAACCCATGAATTGAAGCCTTGTGATTTAAGCAGATACTGTAAGACAAGTGGTCACTAACCCATGAATTGAAGCCTTGTGATTTAAGCAGACACTGTAGGACAGGTGGTCACTAACGCATGAAATGAAGCCTTGTGATTTAAGCAGATACTGTAAGACAAGTGGTCACTAACCCATGAATTGAATCATTATGTTTTAAGCAGATACTGTAAGACAAGTGGTCACTAACCCATGAAATGAAGCATTGTGATTTAAGCAGATACTGTAAGACAAGTGGTCACTAACCCATGAATTGAAGCCTTGTAATTTAAGCAGATACTGTAAGACAAGTGGCCACTAACCCATGAAATGAAGCCTTGTGATTTAAGCAGATACTGTAAGACAAGTGGTCACTAACCCATGAATTGAAGCATTGTGTTTTAAGCAGATTCTTAAGCAATTTTAAGCGATCAGCTCACGCGAAAATTCATTCTAAAAATAAAAATACAATTTATGGCAATGGCTCCCCGCTCATAAAAACTATTTAAAAATAAAAAAGAAGATTTAAAAAAATTTTTTTTGTAGAGCAGGTTTGGCGAATACAATCTTACAGTAATTCGTTTAACTGAAACCTCGCTTACAAAATACACAATGCCTCAAATACATACCACAAAATAAATGTTTTAAAACAAATTAAAATTGTCGCCTAAATCTAAAATGAATCATTAATTTCATTAAAATTTTGCTTTAATTTTTTTTTAAAAACCATATAGAGTTATAATTACTGTACCTTTAAAAAATAATATTATGAAATTAATAAATTGATTAACTAGCAAAATTATATTGATGTTATTTAGCAACACATGATTACAAGTATTTCATTTTCTCACAATTTTATCGCCATCTATCAGACATTTGAAAAGAACATAAGTCTCAAATAGGGGCCACAACCAAATAAGTGAAAAATATTCCCGGCACCCAACATGATTAATCTCCCCTCTCAAGGGCAGTCGCAGGCGCAGCCCTCCCACTTATCTTTGCTCCCCCCCCCCTCACTCACCCCACCCATATTACAGCATTTTAATGACTGGATATTTTGCTAATCAACATTACACAATGATCTTGCACTTTACTTTTTTTAAAAACTACACCATTCCTCGAGAAACATTTTTAAAATATCACCCAATATCACATCATTTTAAAATGTGATCACACATAATACTATTTGTGGAGAGGAGACACAAAAGATCAAACACTCTGGTGGTCTTCTTTACATAAGAGGCCCCAGAAAAAAAAAGTATAGAGGATTGAGAATAAACAAAATAAGCATCCTGAGAAAGATTTCCTTCCAGCCGTAATTTAAAAGAACGCAATGAAACCAAAAAAGCCAACAAGTTCTTAAAACGAACTGTGTTACCAAAGACGTGCAACTGTGGAGATGAGCGCCACATTTTTATATAGCTAAATCATTTAAATTGACTTGTGTTTTATTCTTACAATTTCAGGGAAAAAATTGAATTACTTTGAAATATTAAATTAGCGTTTTGTGATTTTTTCCCCTCTCGTCATCAAAGTACGTAATTGTTATAACTTTATTATTATTCGAATTTATTTGAAAACACAAGTTTTTGACTATAAATCCTTTATGTACGAGAAGTAATTAAAAGAATGTTCATTATAATACGCAGCGCCAGACCATCCAGAAATACAAAATTGCAGTTGTGTCGTAAAACATGTTTAATATAATGCGCACCGATCAGGAATATGTTTATAAAAAGAGCTGTCAATAAAATACGCACCTTATTGCGCGACAGAAAGGTTGTTCAATATAATACGCACCGCGACGCTCTATCTCAAAAAATAGCATGATACATAGGAATAAATAAAATAATCTAAAAAATCAATAATTTAATTACGGTACATGCGATCGATCTGAAATTTTGATACATTGTTTTTATCATCGGTACGAAATTTCCTGCAAAATTTCAGCTCGCTGTCTTGCGAGCAAGTGGGTTAAAAATCGATCAAAAGTTTTGGCGACAAGGTCGGTCGGTCGGTCGGTCGGTCAGCCGCAGACACCACGAGTTAATATAAAGGATTTAAAAAATATGCAAAATATCTTTCTGACTATTTTTATTTAAAAATTCGTTATAAACATTTTTTCGTAACCAACACTTCCACTAGTACGACACACCACTAACGAAGACATGAAACTACCTCAACCCACTTCTGTTTTATTTAAAATAACTAAATTTATTTCTACCGACCCCTCACCCCCCCTTACCCCCCTCGCCCCAAACACACACACACACACAGACAATTTCCCCATTCGACGGCATTTCCTTGGCGACGGCCAGATACGTTGAACCGTTGACTCGTGGAATTGTCTCAACTAGTTCGGCGTAACCTCACAATGTGTCAACAAATATTTATCACTGGACAGACGAGGAACTAGGGGAAAAAAAACTTCTTTAAAAAAAAAGCAACTCAAACCCGTGTTAACCCGACTCCAGGACAACCGCAGCCGACACCATCTCCCATGCACACAATGCAAAAAATCATTTCGTGCTGGACTTTCCCCCAGACCGCCATGTTCACTTGCACGGACACACCCGGCAGGGTCAGTCTGGAGAATAGACTAATCCAAGAGTATGGGAGCCTTGCACCACATGGGATGAATATTTTGTTTACGCTGACAAACTAAATGATTCGCCACACTCACTCTATTCTTTCCTAATGTAACTCTTACTACGGTACTCTCTTCCTACTAATGCTCTCTCTCTCTCCCTCTCTTGCTCTGGATTTCACCGCAGCTAAGTTTTAATGTCTTTATTTTCGTTTCATTTGTTTTTGTACTTTTTGTTCGTTGAAGAAGGCTCTTCACCGAAACGTTCGCTGTTTTGTGACGTCTTGTCAGGCTTACTCATACCTTGTTTGAATGTTATCCATCTAGTTATCTACAAGCCTGATTGCAGTCGCACACACATTTTGTAGACTAGCCCACTAGCACCCATAGGTCATTTGGTCACCCAGAGAAAGATTATTCAAATAATCCTGGCCATTTTGAACGAAGAACAACCAAACATGTGACCCTTGACGTCACCAGCTCAACCAAAACACGTCATTGGCGTCATCTTCAGAACTCTCGTTAAACTCAGCAACGAGAACTCTTTTCGAATCTGCACGATCAACGTTTTGATGTTGGCCTCCCTTGGCTAAATGCTCATTACGCTGGGAGGTTGCAAGAGTTACATAGTCTTCTCGTGATCTCCCTTGGTGGATGTGTTCACTGAGAAATAACTTGGACCTGAAGACAGAGGAAAATATCATTTTATTCGGTTTATCTCTCTCTCTCCCTCCCTCCCTCCCTGTCTATTTCCCTTTTTTACACTCTCTCTCATTCCCTCTGTCTCGATCCATTTCTCTTTCTCCCTCTCTCTCTCTCTCTCTTTCTTTCAACTTTCCAAACTGTAATAAATATGAAAGCCTAAACATAAACCATGGATAAGCGTAGAACGCAATAAATTTATGCCCGAAAGGAGCGTCTGAGATGTATTAGATGGTGGTCCCATACCCAGTAACAAATGGTGGAACAATACCCAGTAACAAATGGTGGAACAATACCCAGTAACAAATGGTGGAACAATACCCAGTGACAACTGACAAATGGTGGAACAATACACAGTAACAAATGGTGGAACAATACCCAGTAACAAATGGTGGAACAATACCCAGTAACAAATGGTGGAACAATACCCAGTAACAAATGGTGGAACAATACCCAGTGACAACTGACAAATGGTGGAACAATACACAGTGACAACTGACAAATGGTGTAACAATACTCAGTAACAAATGGTGGAACAATACCCAGTGACAACTGACAAATGGTGTAACAATACTCAGTAACAAATGGTGTAACAATACTCAGTAACAAATGGTGGAACAATACACAGTGACAACTGACAAATGGTGTAACAATACTCAGTAACAAATGGTGGAACAATACCCAGTAACAAATGGTGGAACAATACCCAGTAACAAATGGTGGAACAATACCCAGTAACAAATGGTGGAACAATACCCAGTGACAACTGACAAATGGTGTAACAATACTCAGTAACAAATGGTGTAACAATACTCAGTAACAAATGGTGGAAAAATACACAGTGACAACTGACAAATGGTGTAACAATACTCAGTAACAAATGGTGTAACAATACCCAGTAACAAATAGTGGAACAATACCCAGTAACAAATGGTGGAACAATACCCAGTAACAAATGGTGTAACAATACTCAGTAACAAATGGTGGAACAATACACAGTGACAACTGACAAATGGTGTAACAATACTCAGTAACAAATGGTGGAACAATACCCAGTAACAAATGGAACAATACCCAGTAACAAATGGAACAATACCCAGTAACAAATGGAACAATACCCAGTAACAAATGGAACAATACCCAGTAACAAATGGAACAATACCCAGTAACAAATGGAACAATACCCAGTAACAAATGGAACAATACCCAGTAACAAATGGAACAATACCCAGTAACAAATGGAACAATACCCAGTAACAAATGGTGTAACAATACCCAGTAACAAATGGTGGAACAATACCCAGTAACAAATGGTGTAACAATACCCAGTAACAAATCGTGGAACAATACCCAGTAACAAATGGTGTAACAATACCC
>CALYLW010000023.1:2190000-2270000 GCA_944989445.1 Ampullaceana balthica
TGGTGGATGGATGGTGGATAGATGGATGATAGATGGATGGATGGATGGTGGATGGATGGTTGGATGGATGGTGGATAGATGGATGGATGATGGGGATTATTTTCCTTATCCTAAACGGGATGCCATATCCCAGACAACGCCCTCAACCCAATGTCACAACCTTAAAAATATTCTCAACCCCACCCTCACGTCACAAGTGTACACACCTGTTGCCCCCCCCCCTCACCTAACGATCTTTTTTACATACTGCTTGCTGGGGTGTATTGACTTCCCCTTAGTTCTAATGAAATGACATCCAACGAGTTAACTCTAACTAGTCTTAGTGACACACCTCGTAATGTTAAATCATAGTAACTTAACAATCCTATATCTCTCCCCCCACCTCCTTTCACCACCCCACTCACGCCTCTCCTCATCGTCACAACTCCGACATAAACATTATCTACCACGCAACGTTGAAATTCAGGTCAAGATTGATACAAGCTGTCACCACAAAAATATCGAAATATAGTAAACTAGCATAAGTACCCGGCGTTCCCGGGATAGTAAAAAGAAACTATAAATTTTTTTTAAAATTTAAGTTACATTCCAAGGGCCCTGTTTTTTATGTTTTTATTAGTCTCCTCAAAATTAATCAATTCTTCCCTGATAGGATCTCTATGCCAACACTTTCCTATCTTCCGATGGGATCCCGTCATTATGTGAATAACTGTTCCTGTTATGTTCCTATTTCTTAAGGAAATATCATGCCCGTGTGGGATACCAATCCTTATATGATGCCAGATGCGATCCAGTTCTTGGGCTGTCAACTTTCCCCAATATGTTCCTATTTCTTAAACAGGAATATCAAGCCCTTATGTGGCACAAATCCTTGCAGTATGCCAGATGGGGTCCGATCTCCTTAAGACCCCGCACGGGCTTCTGTCACATGTTCCTGTTACATCAAATTACAGGTCATATTATGAAGCCTCGTGTATCTACCCGCCATGACTCAAGTTTATCAACACACAAAGTTTGATGTATTCTACAACCATCCCCAAAGTTTGATGTATTCTACAATCATCCCCAAAGTTTGATGTATTCTACAATCATCCCCAAAGTTTGATGTATTCTACAATCATCCCCAAAGTTTGATGTATTCTACAATCTTCCCCAAAGTTTGATGTATTCTACAAACATCCACAAAGTTTGATGTATTCTACAATCATCCCCAAAGTTTGATGTATTCTACAAACATCCACAAAGTTTGATGTATTCTACAAACATCCACAAAGTTTGATGTATTCTACAATCATCCCCAAAGGTTGATGTATTCTACAATCATCCCCAAAGTTTGATGTATTCTACAAACATCCCCAAAGTTTGATGTATTCTACAATCATCCCCAAAGTTTGATGTATTCTACAAACATCCCCAAAGTTTGATGTATTCTACAAACATCCACAAAGTTTGATGTATTCTACAATCATCCCCAAAGTTTGATGTATTCTACAATCATCAAGTGTGTACCGGCGAACATCTTAGACTTAAATGGAATCGATAAAAGAAAAAAGAAAATGGAATTTTTAACGATTTTCAAAATAACATTTTTATCATATCTCATTACATTCAACAAGACGCTATAAAGTATATAAAGTATATAAAGTATATAAAGTATATAAAGTATATAAAGAAACATAAAAGAAATCATAACTACAAATTGTATTATTCTTAAATGGTTATTGGAGAAAATCCAACCTTCTCGTATAATATGGTAATATATAAAAATATATTTCAAAACTTCATAAAATTTCCATAGGATATTCATTTAATGTAAAAAATATGTATGGTTTAACATTAAACTTTCTAGAATAATCTTGGAGCGTCAAACAATCGAAAATGACATTGGCATTAGAGAAAAAAAACTCTCAAAATGGTTAAAGAAATAAATCAAAATTTAAAAAAAAACATTACATATTTCCCCATAAATTTTTTAATTTTTTTATAAAAGTATATATTGAAATTATTATGATTATTATTATTATTATTATTATTTTTTTTTATTATTAAGACCAATAACAGAAACTTGTATCAACAAATTATTCTGCGTACAATAAATTTTAAAACACAAAATATTTTCAAAGAAATTCAATATTTCTAACATCATTCATTAAAGCTTAAAGGGGCGTTTACGGTTAAGGTCCGCTCCGTCACGCCACCTTTCATTTCTGCCATGAATCATTGAACTTTGCTAGAAATTGTTTAGGTAAATGCATAAAATAAAAACAGGGTATTAGTAGGCCTGACAGGACGTAACACAACAGCGAACGTTTCGGCAAAGAGCCTTCTTCAACGGACAAATAGTACACAAATGAAACGAATAAAACGAAATAATAGAAAAAAACACTTAGCTGCGGTGAAATCCAAGTAGTCCAGTAAAGATAAAGCAAGGAGAGAAAAGTAAGAGCTTAAATAGGAAAGGAAAGGGTGGGTGTGGCCAATCAATCAGCTTGTCAGTGCGAACACAACGTTGATCCCATGTGGTGTAAGAGTCCCATATTCATGGATTAGTCTATTCTCCAGACTGACCCGGCCGGGTGTGTTTGTACAAGAAACCAAGGCGGTGACAGACATGTCATCGACGCCCATGTGGTCCCGTCCATTGAAGTGTCGGGAGACAGGACACTGTTTGTCTTGTTTAATGGCCCGTACATGTTCCGCGATACGGCAAGAGAGTAACCTCCCCGTTTCACCAATGTACTTCAAAGGACAGCGCTTACACACAATGGTGTAGACCACATTGCGGCTAGTACAAAGATAGCCATTCCTAATCTTGAATGTCCCCTTAGGGAAGACAATCTGGTCCGTCTGGGTAACAAAGGGACATGTCTTGCAGCGATTACGACCACATGGCTTAGTGCCCAGATGGGAGGACGGAATAAGCAGACGGCTACGAACCAATAGGTCTCGCAGATTTTTGTCCCTCCTGAATACAATGAGGGGTGGGGTGGAAAATATGTTGTTTGTCTCAGGGTCCGCGAGGAGGATGGTGCGATTTTTCACAAATATTTCCTTTGCTCTGATGTTGTGGGGATGGTATGTGAGCACCAATTTGCTCCTTTCATTACTATCACTGGAGCGTGATACAAAGGCGTCGGCACGAGTGAAGTTTTTAACTCGCTGAAGTGCAGATTGAAGTATAGCTTCAGGGTAAGACCTTTGTCTAAAAAACTCCACCATTTCCAACGCCTTTTCCAAAAAGTCCTCATTAGATTGACACAGCCTACGGAGGCGAAGGAGTTGTGAAAATGGAATAGAATCCTTACAGGATTTGGGATGAGACGAGGGATAGAGTAGGTAAGAGTGACTGTCCGTAGGTTTGAAGTAGGCCGAAGTGAGGAGGTGGTTCTTCGAGCCATTTCGAGCACAGAGTGGAACAAGAATACACTGGTCGCCTCCCCGAATTTTATAAAAGATACATTGATGACGGCATTGGGGTCACTCATATGGAGAGGAGTGAACTTGACACGTTCATCAGCTTTGTTGATTCTTTTCACCCCTCCATTAAGTTCACTCACACGATTTCCGAACTATCGGTTAATTTCCTGGACATTACTGTAACTCTCCAGAAGAACCACCTCCTCACTTCGGCCTACTTCAAACCTACGGACAGTCACTCTTACCTACTCTATCCCTCGTCT
Organism: Ampullaceana balthica; assembly: GCA_944989445.1. Lineage (NCBI taxonomy): Eukaryota > Metazoa > Mollusca > Gastropoda > Lymnaeidae > Ampullaceana > Ampullaceana balthica. Next base: position 2,193,681 of record CALYLW010000023.1, read on the forward strand.
CATCCCAAATCCTGTAAGGATTCTATTCCATTTTCACAACTCCTTCGCCTCCGTAGGCTGTGTCAATCTAATGAGGACTTTTTGGAAAAGGCGTTGGAAATGGTGGAGTTTTTTAGACAAAGGTCTTACCCTGAAGCTATACTTCAATCTGCACTTCAGCGAGTTAAAAACTTCACTCGTGCCGACGCCTTTGTATCACGCTCCAGTGATAGTAATGAAAGGAGCAAATTGGTGCTCACATACCATCCCCACAACATCAGAGCAAAGGAAATATTTGTGAAAAATCGCACCATCCTCCTCGCGGACCCTGAGACAAACAACATATTTTCCACCCCACCCCTCATTGTATTCAGGAGGGACAAAAATCTGCGAGACCTATTGGTTCGTAGCCGTCTGCTTATTCCGTCCTCCCATCTGGGCACTAAGCCATGTGGTCGTAATCGCTGCAAGACATGTCCCTTTGTTACCCAGACGGACCAGATTGTCTTCCCTAAGGGGACATTCAAGATTAGGAATGGCTATCTTTGTACTAGCCGCAATGTGGTCTACACCATTGTGTGTAAGCGCTGTCCTTTGAAGTACATTGGTGAAACGGGGAGGTTACTCTCTTGCCGTATCGCGGAACATGTACGGGCCATTAAACAAGACAAACAGTGTCCTGTCTCCCGACACTTCAATGGACGGGACCACATGGGCGTCGATGACATGTCTGTCACCGCCTTGGTTTCTTGTACAAACACACCCGGCCGGGTCAGTCTGGAGAATAGACTAATCCATGAATATGGGACTCTTACACCACATGGGATCAACGTTGTGTTCGCACTGACAAGCTGATTGATTGGCCACACCCACCCTTTCCTTTCCTATTTAAGCTCTTACTTTTCTCTCCTTGCTTTATCTTTACTGGACTACTTGGATTTCACCGCAGCTAAGTGTTTTTTCTATTATTTCGTTTTATTCGTTTCATTTGTGTACTATTTGTCCGTTGAAGAAGGCTCTTTGCCGAAACGTTCGCTGTTGTGTTACGTCCTGTCAGGCCTACTAATACCCTGTTTTTATTTTATGCATTTACCTTTTTAAAAGCCTGATTGCAGTCTCACCCCCATTACTTTAGAAATTGTTTAGAACAACCAACATAGATTGTATAAAGATAAGAATAAAACGGATTTATGGTACATCATGAACATTCCAAGACCCCTTTACATTTCAATCTCCATCATGATGGCTATAAGCGCCACGTTTGGTCGAGATCCATCCATCCATCCATCCATCCATCCATCCATCCATCCATCCATCCATCCATCCATCCATCCATCCATCAATCCATCCATCCATCCATCCATCCATCCATCCATCCATCAATCAATCCATATAGAATCTCATGCAGAGCTTATCCACAAATTCTCTAACAAACCATTGTTATTTAAATTTAAATTTGATTGTCACACACGTATATGTATTTTTGTGCACAGCTTGTCTAAAATATGTCAAACATGGCTAATATTAATATGACATAGGACAGTGCTTCTCAAAGTGGTGGGCCGCTGACCGGTGCCGGTCCTGGGCCATCCGCTGCCGGTCCGAAGAAGTTACCAGAAAAGGAAAGAAAAATATAATTATAATCCTCCATTTGTAACCATTAATACTCACCCTATAGAATTTGTCATTTTTTCGGCAATACGCACATGAAATGAAAAAAAAATAAAATAAATTACATTTCGCTACCATGTCAGTACAGGTAAAATAGCACACCGGTCCCTGGAGCAATGAAAAATTTCCTGCCGGTCCTTCACATTATAAAGTTTGAGAAGCACTGACACAGAAGACCAGCCAAACCCAAAAGTGCGGTATTTTTATCACAGAATCATTAATCGCCGTGTTTATTCTCTAAAGAGCTACATTTATTGTTACCCGAGTCATTAAAAAAGGGGCGTAGCCCGTACATTATGAAACAACAAACTTGGGAATGTCGTAAAACAACTAGGCCTGTCAACGGGTACCCGTGAACCCGAGTACCCTTTGCCGTGCAATTACCCGGGTAGTAAAATTGCGCCAGGGTACCCGTGAAAATGTTGCTGGAAGATCTGTACCAACGGTGGCTCGCGAGTCGCATGCGGCTCTTCTATGTTTACATTGCGGCTCGCGAACAATTCATGAAATTAAAACTTTTTCGTTTGACATACATAATATAAAAATAAATTAAGTTTTATAAAATCTTGACCGAAACAAAGGGTTGAAAATAATTTCCGCTTGATTTAAATTTTAAAAGTTGAAGAGAGCGATTGGTTTTTTATTGGTTTGTGATATAAAATGTTACATTTCTGGTTACGGTTCCGGTAAAAATCCGCATTTCGAAGTCGTTACTGTTAGCCCTACTAAAATTAGTAATCTATTTTTTTTTAAATTTTAAATAAAATTTGGCAACAAGTTGCAAAAAGCAAAAATATAAAGATGATAGAAGTTTTCTAGCAGGATTGGAATAGAATTGTGCATTTATTATTTTTTTAAAGTATATTTGCCTAATCTGTCAAACACCGCTAGCAAATTACGATGTTAGTAATTTGGATCGACGCTATGAAAAAGTCATGATGAGTTTGATTCGCGGTATTCACTGCAATTTGAATTGCGAAAAAGCGAGCTTGCTAAGTTAAAGTCTGGGATATGTCAGCCCTACTCAGCAGCAAACACTACTTTCTGCTTTTAGCAAAGAAGGTGCCACTTCAACTGAGTCGAGTTATGCCTTCTTTGGGAAGGTGCCACTTCAACTGAGTCGAGTTATGCCTTCGTTGGGAAGGTGCCACTTCAACTGAGTCGAGTTATGCCTTCGTTGGGAAGGTGTCACTTCAACTGAGTCGAGTTATGCCTTCGTTGGGAAGGTGTCACTTCAACTGAGTCGAGTTATGCCTTCGTTGGGAAGGTGCCACTTCAACTGAGTCGAGTTATGCCTTCGTTTGGAAGGTGCCACTTCAAATGAGTCGAGTTATGCCTTCGTTGGGAAGGCGCCACTTCAACTGAGTCGAGTTATGTCTTCGTTGGGAAGGTGCCACTTCAACTGAGTCGAGTTATGCCTTCGTTGGGAAGGTGTCACTTCAACTGAGTCGAATTTTGCCTTCGTTGGGAAGGTGTCACTTCAACTGAGTCGAGTTTTGCCTTCTTTGGGAAGGTGCCACTTCAATTGAGTCGAGTTATGCCTTCGTTGGGAAGGTGTCACTTCAACTGAGTCGAGTTATGCCTTCGTTGGGAAGGTGCCACTTCAACTGAGTCGAGTTATGCCTTCGTTGGGAAGGTGCCACTTCAATTGAGTCGAGTTATGCCTTCGTTGGGAAGGTGCCACTTTAACTGAGTCGAGTTATGCCTTCGTTGGGAAGGTGCCACTTCAACTGAGTCGAGTTATGCCTTCGTTGGGAAGGTGCCACTTCAATTGAGTCGAGTTATGCCTTCGTTGGGAAGGTGTCACTTCAACTGAGTCGAGTTATGCCTTCGTTGGGAAGGTGCCACTTCAATTGAGTCGAGTTAAGCCTTCGTTGGGAAGGTGCCACTTCAACTGAGTCGAGGTATGCCTTCGTTGGGAAGGTGCCACTTCAACTGAGTCGAGTTATGCCTTCGTTGGGAAGGTGCCACTTCAACTGAGTCGAGTTATGTCTTCGTTGGGAAGGTGCCACTTCAACTGAGTCGAGTTATGCCTTCGTTGGGAAGGTGCCACTTCAACTGAGTCGAGTTATGTCTTCGTTGGGAAGGTGCCACTTCAACTGAGTCGAGTTATGCCTTCGTTGGGAAGGTGCCACTTCAACTGAGTCGAGTTATGCCTTCGTTGGGAAGGTGCCACTTCAACTGAGTCGAGTTATGTCTTCGTTGGGAAGGTGCCACTTCAACTGAGTCGAGTTATGCCTTCGTTGGGAAGGTGCCACTTCAACTGAGTCGAGTTATGCCTTCGTTGGGAAGGTGCCACTTCAACTGAGTCGAGTTATGCCTTCGTTGGGAAGGTGCCACTTCAACTGAGTCGAGTTATGCCTTCGTTGGAATATTTCTCGTGCTAAAGGACATAATTCTGATGGGGATTTTATTAAGAAGAATATCGAGGACTGAATTTCAATATTAGATCCAAATTGTTACAGACTTCGGCTCCTGATAACACAAATTTCCAATGTCACGCCACACCACTGAGTTACGTATATCAGACATTGACACTGCCGTTGAAGGAAAAAATGAGAAACGGTTTTAAGAATTGTGTAGCATTCACTTTGGCTCTTTATGAATCAACAGATATTCAAGATACGCCGCAATTGGCGTTGTTCGTTTGTGTAAGAGAGGAGCTACCACTCTCACTAGCCGGAGCTAAAATATCCCCAACTCAATGAAGCTAGTTGCAGACCCCCTGATATGAATGAATCATTGTACTCCAAAATGAAGTTAATAAAATCAAAGCACCGAGCAGTAACTAGTTACAAGCATCTGACAAATATTCTTTGCACCATAACTACTAGCTAGCTACCAGATTTAATTTTTTTTAAACTTGCTAGTTCAAAGGCTTCTCAGCAGAAGCATAACAATTAAGGTTCACTATAATTATGAGTCTATGTGCAGTGTTTCTATTCATAAATTTACATTTTTAAATATTAGTTAATTGTGTAACTGTAAAGCATATATATCTTCAACATACAGTTCGGGTTAAAACAATCAAAATGTTTAGAGCATTAAGTCCCAATAAAAAATATATTTTTTAAAAATCACAAAAGGAATTTTTCAATGCAGCTCTCGAGAATTTTTTAATCTGCTAAAATGGATCTAGGTTACTACGGGCCTGGCCACCCCTGATCTATACTCTTTACCAACGGTGGCCAAACTGTGGCTCGCGAGCCGTATGTAGCTCTTCTGTGTTCACACTGCGGCTAGCGAACAATTTATTAATTTAAAACTTTTCTTTTGAATATATATAGTGTGAAAAACGTTTAATACAAACCGCTTCAGAATAAATATATGTCCTCGGGAAATGCACAAGGTCCAGACAAATTACTATGTATTTTGATAAACATTTTTCTCTGAACATGAAACAAAAATCCCGTAACACAAAAAGACTTTTGTTCTTTGAATGAATTAAGCCTAATTAAGCGAAACACGACTGTAACCACCGAAGGGGCTGGAAATGAAATAAAGTGTTTTACGTTATTAGTAATAACACCAATGTCTTTATTATATGACAGGGCGCGAATTTGGCTTTGAAATACACCTAAAACATTGAGGTAACTACGAGCCAATGTTGTTTACCTACCACCACCCCCCTTTTCTTTTCACTCTCCAGTCCACTCCTATCCTCACAATACATTATATATTTTATATATAATATAAACATCTCCTTGTCCATTATTGGGTTTTAATATAAAAAATGTTTGAGTCGTTCAATGATTTTCCATGTAAAAAACAAAAATAAACGAACGTTGTTTTTTTTTAAAAATAAAATCTGAACAGAAACAAAGGGTTGAATATTGGGCTTGATGTAATGTAAATTTAAAATTTTGCATGGAGCGATCGCTTTGTAAATGGTTGTTGATGTAAACGAGCCGAATGACCCATCTTACAGCTACTGAAACAAATTGCACAAGTGCAACCCTTTCTATTAGCTTGTGTTTATTGTGTTCGTTAATATGTCCAGGCCTAGCAGAAAAACTGATTTTTAATAAGATGTACACAGTTGACAGTATTTAAAGTTAATAAATTAAATAGTTACTACCGCCGCCTAGCCGACAATAACAATCAAGCTGCTGGACCCGTATGACCTGAAATAACGTTACGTCATTGTTGACATTATGCTTCAACCTTCGGTTTTAGTTTTATGAGCATGACGAATGCATTTACAGCAGGAACAAAAGTTTGTAGTGCAATAAAGTCCACAATAGTGTGTTGCTGGAAGCATGTCATTGACTAGTGTGTGAAATAAGGTGCATGGATGGTGGTTGGGTTGCACTGCGTTTTGAATAGCGGTCATGACGGCGTTTCAAACGGGTACCCAGGAAAATTTGGACGGGTATTCGAGCAGCTTTTTAAATCCCTTATATTAACTTCGCGGCCGTCTCTCTCTCTCTCTCTCTCTCTCTCTCTCTCTCTGTCTTGGGCTCGGCGGGCGGGCGGGCGGAAATACAGAAGTCAAAAATGACCCACTTCCCATGATCCGATCGAACTGAAATTTGGCACACGGACCCGTCTGACCTAACAATGCATCGTATCAAAATTTCAGATTGATCGAACGTACCGTAATTAAATTAATGCATTTTTAGTTTATCCTTATATGAGGTATGTAATTCAAAATTCACTGTTTGTTATTGTTTTTTTTCTGCCAGTTTCACGTGAGTTTGAGTTGACGCCGACCGTCGTGTTGACGCCGACCGTCGTGCCGACACCCCCTCACATCCCACCCCCATTTATTAAAGACAAGGGACATCACTCGGTGTCAGTCTGTAAACGTTTGAAAATAATCAATACTGTTAGTTATGTCTCATATATAAGGGATTTATAGTCAAAAACTTTGTTTTTACGGGTTTGTTTTATTAAATCCCTTATATTAACTTCACCGCCGTCTCTGTCTCCCTGTCTCTCTCTCTCTCTCTCTCTCTCTGTCTGTCTTGGGCTCGGCGGGCGGAAAAACAGAAGTCAAAAATGACCCATTTCCCATGATCCGATCAAACTGAAATTTGGCACACGGACCCGTCGAACCTAACAATGCATCGTATCAAAATTTCAGATCGATCGAACGTACCATAATTAAATTAATGCATTTTTAGTTTATCCTTATATGAGGTATGTAATTTAAATTCACATTTGTTATTGTTTTTTTGCCACGTGAAATTTTGAGCTGACGCATTGAGGCGACCCAACGAAGCGACGGGCGCTTTTGTTTACATTTTACGTGTCACTCTGAGCTCGGTCAAGCGAATCGGTGACCAGACTTTTCCCCTCTCCCCCACCCACCCCTCCCCCACCCACCCCTTCCCCCCACTAGGGTTATGATGCAAAGTTGAGTTATGACAGATTCAGTCTGTAAATGTTTGAAAATAATCAATACTGTTAGTTACGTCTCATATATAAGGGATTTATAGTCAAAAACTTTGTTTTTACGGGTTTGTTTTATTTAAATCCCTTATATTAACTTCGCGGCCGTCTCTCTCTCTCTCCCTCTCTGTCTGTCTTGGGCTCGGCGGGCGGAAAAACAGAAGTCAAAAATGACCCACTTTCCATGATCCGATCGAACTGAAATTTGGCACACGGACCCGTCTAACCTAACAATGCATCGTATCAAAATTTCAGATCGATCGAACGTACCGTAATTAAATTAATGCATTTTTAGTTTATCTATATAAACTATATGTAGAGGTCACTATCGTTTACATTTTACGGGTCACTTGACTTCAGGCCAGCCACCGGTGTGAACACGTCTCGTGCTTAAACCAGGTAAAGCGGCGTGCTTTTGTTTACATTTGGCGTTTCACGGTGAACTTTCCCCAGCGATCGGTGACAAGACCTTTCCCCTCTCCCACCCCCACCCCCACCCCAACCTTTTTGGGTTAAAAGCAAAGGGGAGTAAAGACAGATTCAGTCTGTAGATATTTGTAAATACTTTAAGTTCTGTCTCATATATAAGGGATTTATAGTCAAAAACTTTGTTTTTACGGGTTTGTTTTATTAAATCCCTTATATTAACTTCGCGGCCGTCTCATCATCTCTCTCTGTCTTGGGCTCGGCGGGCGGAAAAACAGAAGTCAAAAATGACCCACTTCCCATGATCCGATCGAACTGAAATTTGGCACACGGACCCGTCCAACCTAACAATGCATCGTATCAAAATTTCAGATCGATCGAACGTACCGTAATTAAATTAATGCATTTTTAGTTTATCCTTATATGAGGTATGTAATTTAAATTCACGGTTTGTTATTGTTTTTTTCCCACGTGAAATTTTGAGCTGACGCATTGAGGCGACCCAACGAAGCGACGGGCGCTTTTGTTTACATTTTTACGTGTCACTCTGAGCTCGGTCAAGCGAATCGGTGACCAGACTTTTCCCCTCTCCCCCTCCCACCCACCCCTCCCCCCCTAGGGTTATGAAGCAAACTTGAGTTAAGACAGATTCAGTCTGTAAATGTTTGAAAATAATCAATACTGTTAGTTATGTCTCATATATAAGGGATTTATAGTCAAAAACTTTGTTTTTACGGGTTTGTTTTTTTCAACACTATTCACAGCCCTAATAACAGCACAAGGTCGAGTTTCGTAACCTAAGTTAAAACTCCATCCTGGTCGTTTTCTGGAAAGATCTTGGTATGCACGAGATTTAAAATAGAGCACGGGGTTCTAGCATCCCGTATTCGAAGTTTCAGCAGAGACTAGGGTCAAGGTTAGGAATGGGGGTTTGGGTTGTGGCTATGGTTAGTGCTGAGGCTAGCAACAAAAGTAAATCTAGGATAATGTGCGAGGTTTTAGGGTTGGCGAACATGGCTTGGGCTAGTCACCGGGGTTTAGGGACAAGAGTTTTCACCAAGGAGGTAAATGTTAGGGACTAGAGCCCCATATTTGACCTGGTTACCCATGAGTCCCAGGCAATGGGGAAAAAAAGAATATGACACCAGGTAGTCAAAATTTTAATTCGTCAGAATTTTAGCAAAGTGAAAGCTGTGCTCAAAGCTGTGTCCAAAGTTTCGCTTCACCACTGTGTTGGACACCTTGAGGCAAATTTGCTCTCATATCCCAACGATGACACACGTTATACTGCATCCCTTTGCATCAATTCAAATGCACGTGTTTTGTGTTATAACCTTTTTTAAAAAAATTACTCTTTTAACAATACAGTCGATGTGTTAAATTGTCCTGAGTCTATTAGGCCGAACTCGTGCCTGGGAAGAAATATTTCACAAAAGAAACGCCTTCCGTCCAGCTGTGACGTCAGCAGCAGTAGCTTGAACGGGTGGATGAAAACCATTTTGACGTCATCGTAGTGCGTCCACGGCCTCGCCCTGTCCTCCCCCCACAGACTGGACCCCGACATGTACACGACCTCATCCTTCCTGGCCAGCCCGAGGTGAATGACCGGAAGTGCGATCTCGATCATCAATCCGTGGCGCCGGAACAGCTCGGACGCCATGGCGTAGTCGTCCCGCAGCACTTCCGGGATGTAGAAGATATCCATCGCGCGATGGATGATGGAGTCTGTCCCGATGTTGTGCTCGTAGTTGGCGAGGAACCTCTTCGCGAAGTCTCGGAACCGCCTCGCGCGGTTCGGAGGCGAGGGATCCCCGGCAGCGAGTTTTAACTCCGAGAACACTCGTATGGCCGCGCGCTGACCCATGGGCGTGTTCCAGTGAAACCAGTTGAGGACCCGCTTCGTGGCGTACAGTTTCCTCGTGGTGAACCCGGCCGGCATCCAGATCCGGTCCCGGGGAACACCGACAAGGTTCCAGGTGTTGAGCAGGACGTCCTCCCCGATCTGCAGGTAGCCTTTGACCGGAAGTCCCAGCTTCATGCCATGTGCGACGCACTCGTACATGAGGTGCCACCCCTGGGTCAGGCCCTCCACGTAGCTGAGGTACGGCAGGCCGAGGTCGGCCGCGAAGCTAGCGAACCGGGCCGCCGACGGGCCGCAGTACAGGATATGCTTGAAGTACGGTCTGTGCATGAACTCTGTGTACGGCACGTTCCGGAAAAGTGATTCGTAATTGATGACGACGACGAGCAAAACGTCGTCTATGACCGGATGTGACGTCGCGTACAGGAAGCTGAGCCTCGGGTTGAAATGATCGGAGCACACCTCAGCCATGGATTGAGAAACCCGTGTGCACAGCTGACTCAGCTGTGCATCGTGTCGGGATAAAATAGCGCCTTGTCTGTATTTGATCTTGAAAGCGTTCTTCAGTGGAACATTCTGTGGGCGTATTTCCGGCAATCCCAGGGAAAACATGTCTGTCAGCCAGGCTTTCAGCAACTCCACATTTCTGGTGATTGAACCTGGGCTGAAGTTTAAACAACTGAGAATGGTCTCAGCAACATGCGCTACACAATCTTTAGTGCCCGATGTGTGATCACACTTTTTGGCTTGGACACACCCCAGCATGTTTCGTAATTTGACGTCACCAAGTGTGTCGTTTCTGTCGTTGTTAGAGCAAAGATGGGAGTTTTCTAACCGAGGCGATATCGAGGGGTAAAAAGCCTCGTTAATGAACCTCAGCCTTCTCAGCTCGTGCGTCCAGAGAGTCTCAAACAATGTCAGCTTCGCATTCTCTGCACCGAGTGGTTTAAACATGTAATAGAATGAATTATTTAAGAAAAGCGTTGGCCCTACGGGCAGTGGCGTAACAACGTCCGGACCTATAGCCACAGGCGACATATATTCGGGCGTATCTTTATCCGGGTTTCTCATCCATTCAGTGTTTGATACGCAAACGGCATGGCGGATGGATACGTCCCCAAGGTCCCCCAAATAAAACAAATCCGATGCTGTATGCTTGGATTGGTTGCCAATGACTTCTCCGGCAAATATCTTCTGTTCGATGTCACCGTGGGTAACCGGTTGACCCCAATGACGGGATGGGTCGAACACGGTGGTCGAGTTGACCCACAGTCCAGACGGACGGTCGTCTGCCAGTCTCAACGTCCTTGCGATGTCGGTCAAGGGCAGTGCCGGGCAGCCGACGCGGAGGATCGACGTGGCACCTCGCATGACGGCCCAGAGGTACCCGGATAACAGGTCTGGGTGACCGAGGAGATGGGGAGTCTCGAACTGGTGTAGTTCGGTCCTGACTGTGTCACTGGTCAGCTGGACACATTTGGGGGCCCTGTGGGGAAACGTGAGAAAGTATCTTGTTTATGTATACATATGTAAAACAAGTTCTTGTTTATTTATTCAGATTCGAGACATGCTCTATAAGATTGTGTGTTTATGTGTGTGTGTGTGCGTGTGTGTGTATGTGTGCGTGTGTGTGTGCGCGTGCGTGTGTGTGTGTGCGTGTGTGTGCGTGTGTGTGTGTGTGCGTGCGTGTGTGTGTGTGTGTGCGTGTGCGCGTTTGCGTGCGCGTTTGTTTGCTCGTGTGCGTGTAAAACAGAGTTGCCAGCCCGTGTCTCTGCCGTTAGGATATTTTCCATAATCATACTTGATGTTCCTAAAAAATATTTCACTAAGTTGTGTAGGATAATAAAAAAATCAACTCTCTTTGATCCTTTGTTTTACATAAAATTATACTTGAGCTCTGGTTAATTTATTGCGCACTAATTCGTGATCTGGTCATCGCTACGAGCGCTCTCAGTTGAAGCACTGGCGCCCGCGTTATTGAATACTCTACTCAACTCATTGAGAAAATGTTTTGCTTTTTTATATTTTAACATGTGTCACCCCTGATAACTTTTCCTTATGATGTATTCAATTTTGCAAGGTCTAAGGATTTGAAAATCTATTCTTTTAATTAATTTTATTATTTATATACCTATAAATATATATGTCTAGTTTTTGTTTTAATAATGTTTAGCCTTTCAGTAGGTTTGTGTGTCATGTAAAGGTTTACGTACCTGCAGCCCGCGATGTCTTGTGGCAGATCAGTGACAATGATCACTCCCCAATCGTTCTGTTTCTCGTAAGCGCTGACGTCATGACAACCGGCGACCACAGCGTCCATGACAACCCATCGCAGCGGCGTGCTAAAAAAATTTGATGACGTCATCTCAAAGTAGTTGATAATTTCTCGCTTTGTGAATTTTTTCAAAACATTTTTTTTAAATTATTATTTTTATTTTTAAAAAATTAACCCTTTCATTGAAAAATAACCAATTATTTTTAAATTAAACTTTTGCACCGACGCGTGCAAAGAAGGAAATAAAATATCGATAGACATGAAGACTTGAGGTAAAATATCTTTACGTCTTTGCTTTCATACCATCAGCTCTGTTTCCGCTCCCGATTCAAGAATGTAACAAACATGTTTTTGTGATTTGTAAAAACTTTCATCCACGGATTCAAACATTAAAATGGCCGTGTCGAAAATATGATTCTCAGCACATAACTTTACTGTACGACTTATGGGCCGTCCATAAATGACGTCACGCACCTAGGGGGGAGGGGGGTCACACTTTTGTGACGATGCGTGACGATGGGGAGGGAGGGGGGTTGAAGAAATGTGACGTCACATCAAAAGGGTAACTTTAAATAAAACTTCCACTGAAATATTTGGTCGCTTACAATTTATTTAATGACTTTTTATTTATTAATTTTTAAAAAAATAAAATCAGTGCTTGTCAATGTGCCGGTCGGTAGGACATCAGACGCTGGTTGGCGTATGCTATCAAGACACGAAAATTAAATCTAATTATAATCCTTAAGTTTGAGAATCCACAAGATAACATATGAAATTGTTACACTGCGTCGTTTGATGTTGACATCAAAGCATTTGTGATGCAACCGCAGCTCCGTTTGGTTCTCTCATGGAAGGAGTCGTAAAACCTTTTTTGCCCGTTACCCCAAAATATACAAGTTTATGTATGCGTTACCCCTCATTCTAGGTCCTGCTCACATGACTCGGGGATTTGGGGAGCGTCTTTAGGCCCCCCCCCCGAAAATGCTACTGGTGAGTTTTACAAGCATGACAAGTGTCTAAAAATGATTTGAATAGGATTATGTGTAGATATTTTAAGTCAAAACGACACGAAATATCCTTTTTTTAGAGAATCTATTTGATAGAATTAAAAATGTTTTAAGTTTGATATAATTGTTCGATAGGTTTTTGGTCAAACGCCCCTGGCAATTCTAGTCTTCTATATCAGTTCTTCTCAAAGTGGTGGTCCGCGGACCGGTGCCGGTCCGTGAGCCATCCGCTGCCGGTCCGCAGATGTTCTCAAAAAAAAAGGACAGAAAAAATTGTCAGTGCAGGGAAAAATAGTGCACCGGTCCCTGGTGCAATGAAAAAAATTCCTGCTGGTCCGCAATACTAAAAAGTTTGAGAAGCACTGTTCTAGATATAATGGTAAATGAGCCCATTTAAAATTAGTCAAGTATTCATTAACTTTATTGAATGCATCAAATTCTTTACATCGCAATCGAGAGGAGCCAAAACAACGTTTCTTCTTAGCTCAGTTTTTAAGGCATTAATTTTAAATATCACAGAAATGATACGTGATATAGACAAGTCATGTGGATTAAGATTATTGTCACTCGTGTCGATATAAATGAAAGTATGGTAGATTTATGTGTCTTCATATAGTGCGTAGGTAAGAAATCTACATAGTTGTCAAATTTTTTAAAATGCATTTTCTGGAAGGAACCGGTTCAATAATGAGCATATGTTCCAAGCGTACACATACAAATGACGTATTTTAAAATATCTAGTGGATTGAAGGGGATGTTATATGTCCCAAATGAGTCTGCATTACCCCCAAGAATTCCCTTTTTGACCCCAGTTCAGTTTATTTACCTCTGTTCGCCGACCCCTTTCTTACGTCAGTCAATTGAGGTTTTTTTTTAAAAATACATTTTTAAAATGTTATTTTTAAATAATTATTTTTCTAAACAAAGACGTTAACCGTGATGATTAATAAATAGTCAATGTTTAATTTGTATGCATTAAAATAAAATATAATCTTTAAGGATGTTAACACAGTTCGTTTTCTGAAGGCCGGTTAAACGTTTTTTTTAAATGCTTCACGCGGGTTACGATATTACATTGTAGATATTTACTAAATAAATAATAAATACTTAAATGACAATAAAAGTGATTTGAAACATACTTATTTTCAAATAGAAAATAAATTTTTGTTTGTTTGTTTGTTGTTGTTTTTTTTTGGGGGGTCAAAGATTTGTGACGTATTTTTAGAGGGGGGGTCTAAGTTTTTGTGACGTCGCGTGACGAGGGGGGAGGGGGTAAAAAATCGGCAAAAATCGCGTGACGTCATTTATGGACGGCCCCTTAGCCAACCAGAGATATTTGCAAAAGATCTTTTTTGAAAATCAGAAAACGATTTTTACAATAACAACAAAGGTATGTGTGTATGTGGTGGGGTGGCAATAGCGCGCATGAAATAAAGAATTTAATAACTCGTAAAAACAAAGTTTTTGACTATAAATCCCTTATATATGAGACATATTAATAACTAAAATTAGTGATTATGAGCAATATAATATGCACCGCGCGACAATCAATTATAGACTGAAACTGACTGAACTCCCCTTGCTATAAAACAAGGGATGTGATCATCGATGGCTGGAGTGAACTCCAGTGACACGTGGATATAAAAAATAACAGACGGCTACATAGAGTTACATAGAGATAAACTAAAAAATGCATTGATTTTTACGGTACATTCGATCGATCCGAATTTTAGATACAATGCATTGTTAGGTGACACGATTCCATGTGAAAAAATTTCAGCTCGATAGCATCACAAGAAGTGGGTCATTTTTAAATCCCTTATATTAACTTCACCGCCGTCTCTCTCTCTCTGTCTCTCTCTCTCTCTCTCTCTCTCCTCTCTCTCTCTCTCTCTCTCTCTCTCTCTCTCTCTCTCTCTCTCTCTCTCTGCTGTCGTTCGTCGTCGGGCAGTCGTGAGGGCGGAAAAACAAAAGTACAAAATGACCCATTTCCCGTGATGCCATCGCGCTGAAATTTGGCACATAGACTCGTGTCACCTAACAATGCATCGTATCAAAATTTAAGATCGATCGAGCGTACCATAATTAAATTAATGCATTTTTAGTTTATCTCTATACGACGTATGTAATTCAATTTCACAATTTGTTATTGTTTTTTTTTAATCCGTGACAGTTCAGTTCGCGCGTTGACGTGCTTTTGTTTACATTTTACGTGTCCCGCTGAGCTCGGTCCTGCGATCGGTGACCAGACCTTTCCGCTCTCCCACCTCTCCCCCCCCCCAGTTATAAAGCAAATGGGAGTTAAGACAGATTCAGTCTGTAAATGTATGTCGCGTTTGAACATAATCAATACTTTTAGTTATGTTTCATATATAAGGGATTTATAGTCAAAAACTTTGTTTTTACGGGTTTGTTTTATTTACTTTTGTTTTTCTGCCCGCCCACGACAGACAGAGAGACAAGACGGTGAAGTTAATATAAGGGATTGTATAATATAAATACTTCAGTAAGTGCTGATAAAATGATCGGAAATATGCTATGTGTATATCTACATCTTTTATAAGTGTGGTGGTTTTTCTGGGGTGGGGGATGCGAGGAGCTGGGAAAGACCCCATAATTCAGACATGACCCAGTAGTAACTTAGCTTTTTAATGTTCTTAATAAATGATTTCTAGTTCCCAAAATAGAGTAATGGTAATACTAACATTATCGCCTTTATCCCGTAAAAAGTAAGTTTCAATTAAAAAATATGTTTAAAAAAAAACTCTACAGGTGGTGCACTAAACTTAAATATATATTTCTGTGGTGCGCAGAAGCCAAGCGTTTGAGATTCACTGTTCAATGTTGTAATGATAGCGTGAGAGCAGTCAATGACTGACTTAGGCGTAGGCCAGAGCGGAAGGGTAATGCCTTTTTTGTGACCCTCAAGGTTCCTCGAGAGACTTATCATGGTCAACCAAGACCGGGTCGTGATATAATCTTTGTATAGGGCCCTAGGCTGTGGGCCCTAAAGACGTTATCTCAAGAGCAAGGAGTGGGGGAGTGGGTGGTTGTAAATATCAAGTGTGCTTTGTGTGTGTGTGTGTGTGTGTGTGTTTGTGTGTGTGTGTGTTTGTGTGTGTTGAAAGTGGAGTGGGTATTGTTCGTTTTTCAGTACTTGTCTGCTAGAAGTAATTCAACAGAAAAATGTCGGCTATACGCAACCCAAACAAATAATGGCGGCTACTGGCTACACGTAACCCAAATAATGGCAGCTATACGCAACCCAAACAAACAATGGCGGCTACACTTAACCCAAATAATGGCAGCTATACGTAACCCAAACAAACAATGGCGGCTACACGTAACCCAAATAATGGCAGCTATACGTAACCCAAACAAACAATGACGGCTACACGTAACCCAAATAATGGCAGCTATACGTAACCCAAACAAACAATGGCGGCTATACGTAACCAAAAAAAACAATGACGGTTATATGTAACCCAGACAAACAATGGCGGGATAACCCACCCAAATAAACAATGTATGTGACCCAGCGTCAACTTCCCATTAGCTCTATTTATGTACTTAACAAAATCCTGCATTCAAGAACTGTAAAACATTTTATGAGAATTACAACTAGTGCTTACCCCAACCTTCAAGTACCACTGCAGTTTTTCATGCCCCTGACCTAACATCTTTTAAACCGCGCATTATTTACATCAATGTTAAAATTATGAAAACCAAAATAACTTGTTTTTAAGCATACTAATGGGCTTTTTTTTAAATATTAGAATCCAATATTAGCATACGCAGCAGCCTCACTCATGGATAGTGCAAAGAAAGTGGGGAAAGAACGGACACAAACTACAACGCGAAGAAATCAAAACAACGCGAGTGAACGTTTGTGAGGGGAACCACCCACGCATTGTTGTTCTCGAGATATTCACCACCCTAGCTTGCCAACCATAAACTGTGATTGGCCGACCCTAGTGAGTGTTAGTCATGTTCGCATTAAAGGGGTGAAAAGAACGGGCACAAACACATAATTTTTTTATTTAAAAAAAACCAAAAAAGACAAATTTTTTGACTATAAATCCCTTATATCTGAGATATAAATAAAAGTATTGAATATGTTCAATATAATACGCACCGCGCAACACACTAGCATAAACATTTACAGACTGAACATGACTCAACTACCTTGCTGTAAAACACGGGGATGTGGTCATCGATGGCTGGAGTGAACTCCGGTAACCCGTGGAGGTCAACTATAGCAGACGGCTACATAGAGATAAACTAAAAAGGCATTAATTTAATCATGGTACATTCGATCGATCTGAAATTTTGATATGATGCATTGTTAGGTGACACAAGTCTATGTGCAAAATTTCAGCTCGAACGCATCACGGGAAGTGAGTTATTTTTTACTTTTGTTATTCAGCCCTACCACGACAAGACGGCGAAGTTAATATAAGGGATTTAAAACAATGTTTTCGCTGGGGCTAGAAGCCAGGCCCACCCTCATGTAAGGCGGACGTGATAACCACTACACAACGAATCTCATGTTTATCTGTGAAGGAACAACTCAATTGAACGCAAGAACCATTGTTGTTCTCGAGACATTGGTCGACCCCAGCGAGGGGCATTCGCCATGCTTGTTTGCACATAGTCGCTTTGGCTAATTATATATATATATATATAGATTGTTTTCAATGAAAACAGTTCCCGCTTCATACATGAAAGTTACAAAGAGGGTTGTATATTTTGCGTTAGTAATGCAGTGAAAACAGTGCTATCTGAATCCATTCTAGTTACAAATATATTTTTTTAAATTTTTTCGTATGCTGCAATGAAAAGAAAACACAGTGGATTCTTGTATAGTATCTTGTCTTGCATTTTTAAATCCCTTATATTAACTTCACCGGCGTCTCTCTCTGTCTTGGGTGGGCGGAAAAACAGAAGTCATTAAATCCCTTATATTAACTTCACCGGCGTCTCTCTCTGTCTTGGGCGGGCGGAAAAACAGAAGTAAAAAATGACCCACTTCCCATGATCCGATCGAACTGAAATTTGGCACACGGACCCGTCGAACCTAACAATGCATCGTATCAAAATTTCAGATCGATCGAACGTACCGTAATTAAATTAATGCATTTTTAGTTTATCCTTATATGAGGTATGTAATTTAAATTCACGGTTTGTTATTGTTTTTTTGCCACGTGAAAGTTTGAGCTGACGCATTGAGGCGACCCAACGAAGCGACGGTGCGCTTTTGTTTACATTTTACGTGTCACTCTGAGCTCGGTCAAGCGAATCGGTGACCAGACTTTTCCCCTCTCCCCCTCCCTCCCACCCCTCCCCCCCTAGGGTTATGAAGCAAACTTGAGTTAAGACAGATTCAGTCTGTAAATGTTTGAAAATAATCAATACTGTTAGTTATGTCTCATATATAAGGGATTTATAGTCAAAAACTTTGTTTTTACGGGTTTGTTTTATTATTAGAGTTTAAAATGTTGATAGTGTTGTCGGCGAAGTGGAAACTACGATGTGGTAAAACATTGAGTGGCTGATGGTTTGAATAACATGATCTGTAAGAGGTTCTTTAGTGACCATGATTTATAGATGTTTTTTAGAGGCCATGAACTGTTTCAGAGGATATGAACAGTTTCAGAGGATATGAACTGTTTCAGAGGATATGAACTGTTTCAGAGGATATGATCTGCTTCAGAGGACATGATCTGTTTCAGAGGATAAGATCTGTTTTATAGGATATGATCTGTTTTGTATATTTTAATCTGTTTCAGATGATATGATCTGTTCCAGAGAATCATTGTACACCAAACAACTGCATTAATACGCAAGTGATAAGCCACAAAGCCAAAGGTTGCACTTAACTTGGGGTTAATTCTGTACAGCAAAAAAAGAATAATAATTGTTTTTAAAGTAATATATAGCATTTATTTTGGGGGAGTCTTTACTTTAATCTGAAGGAAAATATCACACGCACCCCACCCCGCGAATTTATTATTAAATAAATCCCCCGAGGGCAAACTCTGTATGGGGAGGATTTATTTTGGTACATCGGCGCTGAAACTACAACGCTTTAGTGCTTGAAACTGTGCGTATTTCCATGCTAAAGAAACATGTAATAAGCGATTGGAGCTGATCCAGGGGTTTTCCAAAGTCCGACCCGCGGACCAAATGCAGCCGAGTTAAATTTTTGTCTGACCCGCCCCTCGTCTTAAATTATTAATTGACTCGCCGATTTTGTTTTCTTTAACAACGGCATTTGATTATAAGAAAAGTCGAATATATGCGTTTGTTTAGTATAAAATACGATGGCATCAAATGATGGCAAACATCGAAGACCTTTTATTGTCTACCAACGGGGATATTGATTTTTTTAAAGCCGATAAAGTTATGTGATGTTATGTTTACGAAATTTGATGACGTCCGATGGCAAAATCTTTGTCATTTTTTGTTGTTGCCAACTTGGAAAAGGAAATGAATGTGGCATCGGCGTAATTAAAATTTTAAGACAGTTTTTACATCAATTTATTTTTTACACAAACTATTCGGCACTGTTTATGTTTCAAGAAATTTTATTTACAGTAAGTTACGAAGCATACATTACACATCTTTACATTACACATCTTTATTCTGTAACTTTGCTATTATTTATCCAATTGTACTACTTTACAATGATATAATAAGATATTTTTGAGTCTCTATAATCGCTACTAGCCGCCCCGCGGCGTAGCATACGCCGCAGACTTGCTCATGGAGAGTGCAAAGAAAGTGGAGAAAGAATGGACACAAACTACAGCACGAAGAAATCAAAACAACGAGAGTGAACGTCGGTTGGGGGGGGGGAACTCATTGTTGGTTTCGAGTAGGGGACAGCCGAATATCCGGAATGCCGGATATCCGGACCAAATATCGGGAATTTCGCCCCTATCCGGATTCGGCAAATACCTCTGGCAGATCCGAATAGCATCCGGATATCAATGTAGTAAAGAATTTTTGAAATTAAGTTAAATTAATATTAATTAGTTAGTTTTTTAAAATCCATTATATTAACTCGTGGTGTCTGCGGCCGACCGACCTTGTCGCCAAAACTTTTGATCGATTTTTAACTCACTTGCTCGCAAGATAGCGAGCTGAAATTTTGCAGGCAGTTTCATACCGATGATAAAAACAATGTATCAAAATTTCAGATCGATCGCATGTACCGTAATTAAATTATTGATTTTTTAGATTATTTTATTTATTCCTATGTATCATGCTTTTTTTTGAGATAGAGCGTCGCGGTGCGTATTATATTGAACAACCTTTCTGTCGCGCAATAAGGTGCGTATTTTATTGACAGCTCTTTTTATAAACATATTCCTGATCGGTGCGCATTATATTAAACATGTTTTACGACACAACTGCAATTTTGTATTTCTGGATGGTCTGGCGCTGCGTATTATAATGAACATTCTTTTAGTTACTTCTCGTACATAAAGGATTTATAGTCAAAAACTTGGTTTTTTACGGGTTTTTCTTATTAAAACATAAAACGTAGTTTAAAAAACAATAACCAGAAATCAGTTCATTTAACAAGAATTTTCTTCAACAACACAAAGTTTAACCGGAATTTACTAACTAGTAACTATTTATTTACTTATGTCATTAAATTATTTTCATTGTTATAGCTGATATATGAATTTTATGTTACAAAATAATAATTTTATGTTAAAAATAATAATTTTTAGTTAATTTGTAATTCTTAGTTAATACTATAAACTATATAGTTAAACAGGAGCCTTGGAAACTGGGACAGGCTGAGAGTTGGCTTTCGTTTTTAATTTCTTTGTCATTGACTAGTACGTTGACAGTAGTCAATCTTTCAATACTTTCAATTCAGTATTCAAATTTAAACATTTTACTTATATGATAGTAGTTATATCATTGTAATAATTTTATATTCATTGTTGTTTTTTTCTGTTGAACTTTAACTGGCAGTTGCAATTGTGATTTGATTTGCGAATTTAAAAATAAAAATGTTGCTTGTCTCACTTGTTATATCTTATTCAGTCTTATAATTTGAAAATTCTAGTCTGTTGTAAATATAATAATTATACAAAATAAGTTAAGTAACAAATTAAGTTATACATTAAATTATTAATATATTTAACAAAATAAACAAATTAACAAGCGTTGATCCATTCAAATCCATCAAATCTATGCAAAATATAGTAAAAGAATCAATTTCAATACGAGAAGAATATACTAAGTTAAAGAGTTACAAGTATAGATATTACTTTACTACATAAGATAACAAACTAAGTTAACTAATAGCATATTAAACTTAAATTGTCTGAATAAAATAACAGTTTTATTATGGTTCTAGGTCACGACTTCTTGTACATAACACTACACACTCAGTACAACACTTTTCGCTTGGTACACACTACACAGTTCGTTGAACTTCGTTCAAGTTCGTTCATTTAATTCATTGTAAATTGTTCATCGTTGACTTTGACAATGTAACAACGTCGATAGCAGATACTCTTCATTTGTAGGATAATAAATATGTTAATAAATAGTATAAAATACTTGATATAAAGTAGTAAAGTATACACTATTACTTTTTACACTTTTGTGTAGATATCCGGAATCCGGATCCGGCAAATATTAGGACCAAACTATCCGGATTCGCAAATAGTAAAAAACCATATCCGGCTGATCCCTAGTTTCGAGACATTTGTAAGCGAAATTCGGTACACCCATAACTTCTATGAAGTCAGCTATAAAACGATAATCGGTTTAAAATCGGAGTTACATAATCGATAATCGGTTTTCAAAAAAAAACCAAAACAACAACAACACGCAATTGACAACCCTAAATATGACTAACCATCGCTAGGATCGACCAATCACAGTTTATGTTTAAGGGATGGTAGTATAAAATGGGAGGCGGGTAACAACAACCTCAGTGTGCATGTCTTTACGGATGTCTCCGCGGATGTCTTTGTTTTGTTTGTTTGTTTTTTTTTAAATAATTTTTTTAAATCTTAATCCGGCCCCACATACTTTTACCTCATGGAATATGGCCCTCTTTATAAAAAAAAAGTTTCAACACCCCTGGGCTGAGCCATTAGCAGCGAATGTGTGGTCTCCTGGAGCTATGGCTGGCAAACATTCTGTTGACGAGTTAAATTTATTAAGGGCGTGTCTTTTTTTAAACACGGCTTTCGATCGTTGTTCGAGTTAGATGCCAGGCCTTGTATAACTATACGTGTATGTTTTATTGGGTTTTTAAAAAACCTTTACCTTCATGACCACTTTTTAGGCTACTTTAGTATCGCCATTACTTAAACACTGAAATACCCGGAAAAAGAAGGGAAAAATAGACATTACCCACACAAAAGGAAATAAGTCTTTAAAAAAAACAGTTTACCCACGCCCATAAAATCACGAACAAAAACGAAACGAGCTACACCCGTTCAACAAACAAATAAATGCGAAACTCTAGTCTATAGAGCCCCTCGTAAGAAAAATTGGTCAGGCAACTCACAGTAGTTTTGAAGATTCCCTCCCTTGCCATTTCGCATCGGCCCTGACCACTGGAGCGATGTTGACCACCAGGGGAGGTGAGAAAGGCACGGCCCGCTGATATGTGGCCGCCAGGAGGTAGTGCTGTCGTATGATGATGCAGACGGACACCAGTAGGGCAGCGATGAGCCAGATCTTTTGTAAATCTGTCGGAGATTAAAGAAGTTGATTTTACGTTAAGACATTTTTTATTGACTTTGGGCAACAATTACAACAATTACAACAATGCAACAATTTCTAAATGTAACAAAGAAAAAGAAATGGGGTAATTTTTTTTCTCTTTAATGAAGACCTTTGCCAAACTTAAGACAACACCCAAAAAGTTAAGAGAAAGTTGAAAAAATAAGAAAATGTCCAAGACGTTAAGACATCCTTGGGAAAACAAAGTTGCAGAAGTCAGAGAATGTCCAAGACGTTAAGACATCCTTGGGGAAAACAACGTTGCAGAAGTCAGAGAATGTCCAAGACGTTAAGACATCCTTGGGAAAACAACGTTGCAGAAGTCAAAGAATGTCCAAGACGTTAAGACATCCTTGGGGAAAACAACGTTGCAGAAGTCAGAGAATGTCCAAGACGTTAAGACATCCTTGGGAAAACAACGTTGCAGAAGTCAAAGAATGTCCAAGACGTTAAGACATCCTTGGGAAAACAACGTTGCAGAAGTCAAAGAATGTCCAAGACGTTAAGACATCCTTGGGAAAACAACGTTGCAGAAGTCAAAGAATGTCCAAGACGTTAAGACATCCTTGGGAAAACAACGTTGCAGAAGTCAAAGAATGTCCAAGACGTTAAGACATCCTTGGGAAAACAACGTTGCAGAAGTCAAAGAATGTCCAAGACGTTAAGACATCCTTGGGGAAAACAACGTTGCAGAAGTCAGAGAATGTCCAAGACGTTAAGACATCCTTGGGAAAACAACGTTGCAGAAGTCAAAGAATGTCCAAGACGTTAAGACATCCTTGGGAAAACAACGTTGCAGAAGTCAAAGAATGTCCAAGACGTTAAGACATCCTTGGGAAAACAACGTTGCAGAAGTCAAAGAATGTCCAAGACGTTAAGACATCCTTGGGAAAACAACGTTGCAGAAGTCAAAGAATGTCCAAGACGTTAAGACATCCTTGGGAAAACAACGTTGCAGAAGTCAAAGAATGTCCAAGACGTTAAGACATCCTTGGGAAAACAACGTTGCAGAAGTCAAAGAATGTCCAAGACGTTAAGACATCCTTGGGAAAACAACGTTGCAGAAGTCAAAGAATGTCCAAGACGTTAAGACATCCTTGGGAAAACAACGTTGCAGAAGTCAAAGAATGTCCAAGACGTTAAGACATCCTTGGGGAAAACAACGTTGCAGAAGTCAAAGAATGTCCAAGACGTTAAGACATCCTTGGGAAAACAACGTTGCAGAAGTCAAAGAATGTCCAAGACGTTAAGACATCCTTGGGAAAACAACGTTGCAGAAGTCAAAGAATGTCCAAGACGTTAAGACATCCTTGGGAAAACAACGTTGCAGAAGTCAAAGAATGTCCAAGACGTTAAGACATCCTTGGGAAAACAACGTTGCAGAAGTCAAAGAATGTCCAAGACGTTAAGACATCCTTGGGAAAACAACGTTGCAGAAGTCAAAGAATGTCCAAGACGTTAAGACATCCTTGGGAAAACAACGTTGCAGAAGTCAAAGAATGTCCAAGACGTTAAGACATCCTTGGGAAAACAACGTTGCAGAAGTCAAAGAATGTCCAAGACGTTAAGACATCCTTGGGAAAACAACGTTGCAGAAGTCAAAGAATGTCCAAGACGTTAAGACATCCTTGGGAAAACAACGTTGCAGAAGTCAAAGAATGTCCAAGACGTTAAGACATCCTTGGGAAAACAACGTTGCAGAAGTCAAAGAATGTCCAAGACGTTAAGACATCCTTGGGAAAACAACGTTGCAGAAGTCAAAGAATGTCCAAGACGTTAAGACATCCTTGGGAAAACAACGTTGCAGAAGTCAAAGAATGTCCAAGACGTTAAGACATCCTTGGGAAAACAACGTTGCAGAAGTCAAAGAATGTCCAAGACGTTAAGACTTCCTTGGGAAAACAACGTTGCAGAAGTCAAAGAATGTCCAAGACGTTAAGACATCCTTGGGAAAACAACGTTGCAGAAGTCAAAGAATGTCCAAGACGTTAAGACATCCTTGGGAAAACAACGTTGCAGAAGTCAAAGAATGTCCAAGACGTTAAGACATCCTTGGGAAAACAACGTTGCAGAAGTCAAAGAATGTCCAAGACGTTAAGACATCCTTGGGAAAACAACGTTGCAGAAGTCAAAGAATGTCCAAGACGTTAAGACATCCTTGGGAAAACAACGTTGCAGAAGTCAAAGAATGTCCAAGACGTTAAGACATCCTTGGGGAAAACAACGTTGCAGAAGTCAGAGAATGTCCAAGACGTTAAGACATCCTTGGGAAAACAACGTTGCAGAAGTCAAAGAATGTCCAAGACGTTAAGACATCCTTGGGAAAACAACGTTGCAGAAGTCAAAGAATGTCCAAGACGTTAAGACATCCTTGGGAAAACAACGTTGCAGAAGTCAAAGAATGTCCAAGACGTTAAGACATCCTTGGGAAAACAACGTTGCAGAAGTCAAAGAATGTCCAAGACGTTAAGACATCCTTGGGGAAAACAACGTTGCAGAAGTCAGAGAATGTCCAAGACGTTAAGACATCCTTGGGAAAACAACGTTGCAGAAGTCAAAGAATGTCCAAGACGTTAAGACATCCTTGGGAAAACAACGTTGCAGAAGTCAAAGAATGTCCAAGACGTTAAGACATCCTTGGGAAAACAACGTTGCAGAAGTCAAAGAATGTCCAAGACGTTAAGACATCCTTGGGAAAACAACGTTGCAGAAGTCAAAGAATGTCCAAGACGTTAAGACATCCTTGGGAAAACAACGTTGCAGAAGTCAGAGAATGTCCAAGACGTTAAGACATCCTTGGGGAAAACAACGTTGCAGAAGTCAAAGAATGTCCAAGACGTTAAGACATCCTTGGGAAAACAACGTTACAGAAGTCAGAGAATGTCCAAGACGTTAAGACATCCTTGATGAATAACGTAAATGTCCACGAAGTGAAGACAACGTTGAAATGGTTAGAAAATATCCAAGAAGTGAAGACATCTTTGAAAAGCTAAGACAAAATCCAAAGAGTAGACAGCCTTGAAAAGGTATAATGATGTCTAAAAATACATCCAACCCCACCCCCACCTCAACCCCCCAAAAAAAGAAAGTAAGATACTATCGTAAAAGTAAGAAACAATACCAAAAATAAAACATATAATAAATATCATAAAGGGGCCGTCCATAAATGACGTCACGTGCCTAGTGGGGAGGGGGGTCACGCATTTGTGACCATGTGTGACGAGGGGAGGGGGTGTTTTGAGAAATGTGACGTCACATCAAAACGCGCAACCTTTAAATAAAAGTTCCACTTAAATATTTGATTGCTTTAAAATTTATTAATGAAGTTTTACATGGCTTCACGCGTGTTAGATATTAGAGTGCAGAAATACACTAAATACATATTTAAACGACTATAAAAAAGGAATTTGCAGCATGCTAATTTTCAGTTTGAAATACGGCTTTTGGGGGGGGGTGTCAAAGCTTTGTGACGTCATATTAGAGGGGGGTCTAAGTTTTTGTGAAGAAGTGTGACGAGGGGGAAAAGGGGGTGGGGGGAGGGGGTTAAAAATCGTCCAAAATCGCGTGACGTCATTTATGGACGGCCTCAAAGACGTTTCTCTATGTTACCAAAAAGTCAAATAATACCAACAAATATAACAAAATTACACCAAATAAGAAAGGAAGAATTAGCCTAGCAATGTTTTACACACGCTAGACCTTTTCCAGAGATTTATTGACGTGTCATTCGTGTGATCGTAATGTTGTCGCAGAGTTAGAAAATGTCTGAAAACGTCGATTCATATTGCCCCCCCTCCCCCACTTTTCCCAAACCAGTTCCTTCACGTTTTCATTTGTTAAAGAAAACAGCGACATATATATAGCGCGTTTTCAATCAACCTCTAAAAAACGGAACAAATTTTTGTTTTTAAAGGCTTAGAGATAAGAAGAACACAATACAAGAACATACGTTTTCATGCAGGGCCGGCTCAAGGCCGGGTCAAGGCCGGCTCAAGGCTGGTACTACACAAAGGCGCCAATGCGATCGAATCGTCGAAGGCGTCCAACAACAAACAAACAAAAAACTTGTTTCTGAACTCGTCTCATAATTTTCCAGTCGGCGACAATTGCCTACTTTCAGCCCACCTAAAATTGTCTAGCGCCGTCCCTGGGTGCGATACTTTGTCACGGTGTTCTCTTGGTGCACGGCTTTGTGTGTTGTTGTTCGTTCGAGTTAGGGGCAACGTGGATTATTTCGATGCGAGTTTAATCCGTCGCTAATCCTCGGCTTGGTGGGTCTGGGAAGGACGACGTTCGAGAAGAGTAACACAACGAGAGATACGAGGCCGCTAGGGTCTTAGTGCTCCACCAATGTTGTCTTAAAGTGTCTTTAAGCGTAATATAAATGTATGATGTTCATGGATTGATATGCTAAGTTCATTACTAAATTAATTAAGAGATTTAATTACATACCTTTGTAAAAATGGTCTATTACCATCACCACGATTCCATTACATTTTGTATTACATTACATATCTTCCTTAAAAACCTGCTAAACTTTAATTTTTAAAAAAATCATTTATTTACTTTTTTTTACTCATTATCTTTTTTATAAGGGGTGGCGGTGACAAAAACATATTTGAGAACCACTTCATAACATTACATTCCGGCCTTGGGCTACAAGACAAGTAAAATATTAATTAAAATTATTGGCGATTATTTTTTAAAAAGCCAGTGCTCACTGGAAATAACGCGTCATGTCTTATTGGTCTGGGTGGCACTTTTGGGACTCGGATAGGAATAAAAAAAAATTATACGTTTAGCCTAATTTATTGACAAAAAATATTTTTTTAAATATATTGCCATCCGTTTTCGTTTATTCTTATTTCAGCATTGATGATTTTACGTCTTTAAAACTTTCAGAGCCATAAAGTATTAGGTGTTCTAAATTTCTGGATAATGAGTTTAATCTGAACAGTGGGTTTCATTTGAACTAGCAAATCGATTACTTACCCTGAATAGTTATATATATAATCGTAAAATAAAATAAATTTAATCGTTAAGTTTTGAAAAATTAACGATCAATTAATCGTTAATTTCGATTAAAGCCAAAATTTAAAATTTATAATGTCATAAGTAACACTTATTAAACGTTCTTGTTGAAAATCTAAATAACACTGGAATGTCTCCTTTATATGTCAACGTTTAACCAACTACGCAAAAAGACAAGTGTGTTGACATTATTTGGTTCAAGTGATGAGCGGGTCTAATTGACAATATAACCAGCTAAGCTGAACAATCATTCACATAGAACTGAGGTAACTGGTATGCACAAAACGGTCTTTGCAAGGAATGACATTATCGGATATCGGTGGTGTTCATTAAGTTTCCACCATTGTAGAGGGTTAATGGATTCAGGAACTTTCATCTTCATTTTGTAACGCAGTAATTCATCAGAAGAGCTGTCGTCATTTTCTGTCCCTGAGTCAGTCTCTATTACTGACATTAGCTTAACACGCTTTTCATTTTGTAGGCAGAGTGTTAGAACCAGTGTAGGCAATCGATTTCTCACAATGGATGCAATAAACTTTATCAACATTTTGAACATTCTTGTCAGTAAATATTTTAAAACCAAAATGTTCGTGTAATCGTCAGGAATGTTTTAATTATTTTTCGACCGCTATTTTTTATTATTTATTTTTTTACTTTTTGACTTCCAAAAATTTGTAAGTGATGTGTCGATAAATCGTTAAAAAATAATTTAATCTTTAAAACTTGTTATCGATTAATCGAGAAATTAATCATTAATTTCCGCAGCCCTAATATATATATATATTTAATGGAGATAAGATATTTAACAAATTGAAGACAAAAATAGACGCAGTCTGTCTTGTCATGACCTCCTGGATAAAACTCAGTACGAGGAGTCCTTGGGTTACGTCGGTCCCGACTTACACTGTTTCGTGGTTACGAACGCGCCCCCTGTACATCTATATTATAAATATATTACACCTACATTAGAACTATATTAATCTAAATTAGAACTTTATTACATCTAAATTAGAACTTTATTACATGTACATTACATTTTATACTTATATATAATGCATCTAAATATAACAACTATGTAACAACCATATTATGTATGTGCTTTATTCAATATACCCATACACTACAGCCGTTGTGCGAAAGTAAGACTTTGTATATGGAGC
This sequence comes from Ampullaceana balthica, assembly GCA_944989445.1. Taxonomy (NCBI): domain Eukaryota; kingdom Metazoa; phylum Mollusca; class Gastropoda; family Lymnaeidae; genus Ampullaceana; species Ampullaceana balthica. Next base: position 2,222,250 of record CALYLW010000023.1, read on the forward strand.
ATTTTATTTTATAGACGCAAAAACATGTTTCAAACGTAATTAAATATTTGTTTTTAAAATGATTTAAAGATATAGTCTCTTGCTTAATACTTGACAGGAAATCTCTGTGTGGAGGAAATGACATCACTTTAAACTTCCCATAAAAATTTTCAACATTTGATCAGAAACGTTGTTAAGCTTGTGACATAAAAATTTGTGTGTAAAAGAAACCGAAGCACATAGTGTTTTAATATTCAAAACACCTTTGAAAATAGTTTATGAGGTTAAATATTTTTATTGCAGCTTTTAAAATTGAAATTCCTTTTATATATAAAATTTCATTGCTCTGTGGAAATTTTATATATAAATATTAAGTACATTATATTTTAAGCCATTTCGATAAATATGAATAAACCTTATTTATTCAAAATAAATAAATTTAAGAGATTTATGGGCATGGGTGATTAGCAGGGGCTGAAGACTTATTTAGATTTTATTGTAAATTTAAAACGGGAATTTCTCTTTACTATATTTCTCCAATTTGTTTACACCAAACCAAAATTTCGTAGTGACATCAGTGTCTTCAACTCTTTTGAGCTAAAAAATTTATGGAAAACTCTATCTAGAAGTGTAATTAACAAACTGTTCTTTCAATGGTTAACTTATTAACCAATTCTATCGCTCAGGGAACAGTGTGATTAGATACTATACATTTTTTTAGAATTTACAGTACAAACACAAAAATAACACATTAGAAACATAAAAAGTGCATCTGAGGAACATCATTGATTTTAAACAAAATAATTGTAGAAAAAATAATTTTAAAAAATACTACAAAATTAAAGTGCAGGTAATTCTTGAAAGGGGATTAATTCCATTTCTAAATTAGGATTATTTTTTTCAGTGTCAAGTTAGTAAAATTTATTTTTAAAATGTTTCTTCACACCAAATTAGATATTTAGCGAGATATTAAACTTTGAAAATAAATTCGATAATATTTATAATTTACATTTAAATATGATCATATGCATCAAAATCTAAAACTCTGTATTCAAAACTATCTTAGATATTTAAATTACTGTCTTGATCAATCCTATGTATGTTGTCTATGGTGCATTAGTTTCGCCATTTAACAGTGGTGGTCCACTTTACTTCGTTCCTATAATTAGGAATCTCATGACTAAAGTAATTAAACAGGTAACTAACATCCATAAACCCTAAATTCACATATCGAGACTTGGATAGATTTAAGTGACGACTCCTGCATTTCTATGTTACAATTTTAACATGTACATTGCACGTTTATCTCAATATATATTTGTAGTATTAAAACTTTGAACAGCAACTATCAAGTTTGTCTTAATCGGTTATATTATTTCATTTCATATACTAACGATATACCCGCACTGGGGGGGGGGAGAGAGAGAGAAAAAGTAGGATTCAGTTAGTGCTGGGAACTCGCTAACAAAATTTCTGGAAGATGGGACCGTAAATAACAAAGACCGTTGGAAAAGTTTAATATGGCGAGTGAAATTGACGTTATACCACCAAAAATAATTAGTTCATCAGTTTCGGTTAGTCCAGGGTTAGCTGCGCACCAAATTGTAAAGTTCAAAAGGCCTGAAAATTTAAATCTGGATCGTGATGGAGATATTTGTCAAGTCTGTTTAAAATATAATGGAGAATAAAGCTTTAAAATTTTCTGGGAAAAGCCTTGGGGGTCCCCCCCCCGGGCCCCTATAGAATCTTAATATGGGCCATCAAATTTTATATACCAAGTTAGGTCAAGATCCTTCGATTTAGATGTATGATTTAAAGTTTAAATTTCCTGTTGATTTCAACCTGGATCATGGTGGGTATATTTTTCAGTAATTTCCAAATCGTGTAAAATCGAATGGCGAATTAAGAATTAAATGTTATGGGGAAAAATATTTTGAGCCCCAATGGAATGGACATTAGGAGTTTATTTCCCTATAGAATTTTAATATGGGTCATCAAGTTTTTATTTACCAAGTTTGGTCAAGATCCATCCATTTAAACAGTAGCTAAAGTTGTGTTTTTTTTTAAATTTATATAGCGCATTTAAGAAAAAAAAACACTACATTTTTACGGGCCCCTGGCTCCCAGTCAGTGGCAATTGAAGAAAAGAATTATGTCGATTATCACTCTACGAGTATACTCAACAACTTCCCAAAGCTTCATAATTCTACCTACACGGAAAGTTGATGAGTGAATGGGTGAGTGAGTGAGTGAGTGAGTTGAGTGAGTGAGTGAGTTGAGTGAGTGAGTGAGTGAGTGAGAGAGTGAGTGAGTGAGTTGAGTGAGTTGAGTGAGTTGAGTGAGTGAGTTGAGTGAGTTGAGTGAGTTGAGTGAGTTGAGTGAGTGAGTGAGTGAGTGAGTGAGTGAGGGCTTTGCTTTTTATTAGTATAGATTACCTTACATCTATATTTAATTTTCATTGTAAGATTTTTAGCAAAATTATTAATTTGACTAGGCTTTGCCACACACACACACAAGAACACACACACATACGAATACACATATGCATCGATTATCTGAGAATTACAAGTAAGCTCAAAATGAGTCACTGAAGATCCTCCTGTAAACAGAAATCTGGTATGTTTTAAACTCAAGCTCAACTATTGGATGGTACAAACCGGCTTCACTACCATCCCTGGCTTCACTACCATCACTGATTTAACTGTCATCACTCGCTTCACTGCCATCTCTTGCTTCACTACCATCACCAGCTTCACTACCATCCCTGGCTTTACTACCATCACTGACTACACTACCATCACTGGCTTCACACCATCACTGGCTTCACTACCTTCACTGGCTTCACTACCATCACTGGCTTCACTACCATCAATGGCTTCACTACCATCACAGACTACACTACCATCACTGGCTTCACTATCATCACTGGCTTCACTACCATCACTGGCTTCACTACCATCACTTGCTTCACTACCATTACTGGCTTCACTACCATCACTTGCTTCACTACCATTACTGGCTTCACTACCATCACTGGCTTCACTACCATCACAGACTACACTACCATCACTGGCTTCACTATCATCACTTGCTTCACTACCATTACTGGCTTCACTACCATCACTGGCTTCACTACCATCACAGACTACACTACCATCACTTGCTTCACTACCATTACTGGCTTCACTACCATTACTGGCTTCACTACCATCACAGACTACACTACCATCACTGGCTTCACTATCATCACTGGCTTCACTACCATCACTGGCTTCACTACCATCACTTGCTTCACTACCATTACTGGCTTCACTACCATCACTGGCTTCACTACCATCACGGACTACACTACCATCACTGGCTTCACTATCATAGTAGGCTGATTATATGTATGCTAAAAAAAAGTATGTTAAAAAGTACTTAAAATTTCAGGACTTAGATAAAAGTTACTAACGACCTCTAGCATAAATATAATAAAAATGTGCACAAGTATAAAACAAACTACAATGTAATTTTATGTTTTGTTTAAGTAATCTAAACATTTTAACTGCTTTCCTGCTGTAGATACTTGGACAAAAATGTTCGAAATGAAGCTATAGCCTCAAGATCTAGTTGGTTTGATCGTGCTTGAAGAATGCTATTCATTGATGCCAAGTTTATGGTTATGGGTCAATTTTAAAGTACGTTAAGATTTTTTTCTTTGTGAATTATTTTGAGACTAGCGCACACCCGTCAAAAATGACGGAAGTTTTCAGCTATTTATTTTATAAAAAATGCACTTTTTTTTAGGGAGCCTCCGGCGCCGACCTTTTTCAAAATCCCAACTAACTTGTCCTTGTTTGATAAATACGAAATATTAAACTTTCTGAAATGTACACAAAGTATTTTATAATAAGGGTTGCAGGGCGCCTACGGCGCCCCTTTTCTTTTTTGATTTTATAATTAACCACCATCTAATTCTCTTTTTACAATGTTCCCTTTTCCAAAATTAAAATATGAGCGAAAACAATGACGTCATATTTTTTTTTGTTGCAGCGCATATTTAATTTGCACACCTTTTGATGCTTTGGTGCAGTTATTTGGTTTTCCCTGCTTTCTAAAATTAGTAGCGTCAGGACTGACTGACAGACACTACTGACTTGCGTGACAATTGCAAATTATATTGTTTATATATTAATAATCCTGTTTATTTAGACATGTAAGAAAATATAAAGGTGACTAAAGTAAAAACTGTGCAGTGAGATTGAGATGGCTGTTTAAAATAAGCTGTAAATTGAAGTAATGTAAGGAGTGAATGGCGATAACCATAACAAACCATAGGCTACCGGCGATAAGAGTGACTGGTGTTGCTCAACGTTTAGCCAAATCGACTGTGGCCGTCCCAACGAATGATATGGCGTTCAATGGTGTTAATGGTTGCTCTAGCGACTACTGCTGTCCCAACGAATGATATGGAGTCCAAGGTTGTTGAATGTTGCTCTAGCGACTACGGCTGTCACAACGAATGATATGGCGTTCAATATTGTTAAAGATTGCTCTAGCGACTACTGCTGTCACAACGAATGATATGGCGTTCAATGTTGTTAAAGGTGCTCTAGCGACTACGGCTGTCACAACTAATGATATGGAGTCCAAGGTTGTTGAATGTTGCTCTAGCGACTAGGGCTGTAACAGCTGGACATGTTTGTTTGGATAAAATTATTTGAACGTGCGACCAGAGTTGCCATAAGCTGAAGAGCAATATTCTGCCCCTTCCTACTCCCACTTTTTATAATAATAACTAGTGTATTACCCGTCAAAAATGACGGAAGTTTTCAATATAAATACATTTCCGCTGAAATCTATTTCTTTTGAAAAAATTCACATCAGAATAAAAAATAATGTATTACAGAACGTTCAATTTATTTTTATTTTATTCATTTATTTTAATATTGAACAATTGTATGTGGAACTTTCGAAAAGAGTTATTTTTGTGCAGAAATTTGGTGCGCTGCTTTCTAAAATTAGTAGCGCCACGGACAGGACAGACGGAACGTGACATACATTGCAAATTATGTATGTTGATTTGATAATTTCCATAGCGCAGTACAACCCAGCTGGGCTCACAGCTCTTCACATAAAAATAGTATCACATTTATAATTTATAAACGCGTTTAGATTTAAAACATTCATTTCCTAATTAAAATAAAACATTCTAGACGCCCCGCGGCGTAGCATACGCCGTAGACTTGCTCATGGAGTTCTTTTACCCCTTTAATGCACTTTTTTAGGGCGCCTACGGCGCCGACCTTTTTCAAAAGCCCAACTTACTTGTCGTTGTTTGATCAATACGAAATATTAAACTTTCTGAAATGCACACAAAGTATTTTATAATAGGGGTTCCCTTTTCCAAAATTAAAATATCAGCGAAAACAATGACGTCATATATATATATATATATATTTTACAGCGCATATTTAATTTGCACACCTTTTGATGTATTGGTGCAGTAATTTGGTGCGCTGCTTTCTAAAATTAGTATCTGTTGCACATGCAGCTTCTTGTTGCCTCGCAGGGTCCGACCACGAAAGGAATTATATAATAGATATATATATATATATAGATAATGACATAAAGATGAACAAAATCTACGTTTATCGTTCAGAGAAATGTTTGATTTTTAATTAGGAAAGGAACGTTTGGAGTAATGTGTTTTTAGTGCAGTCTTGGTGGCCTAAGTAGTAGGAATACTATGTAAGTAGTAGGAATACTATGTAAGTAGTAGGAATACTATGTAAGTAGTAGGAATACTATGTAAGTAGTAGGAATACTATGTAAGTAGTAGGAATACTATGTAAGTAGTAGGAATACTATGTAAGTAGTAGGAATACTATGTAAGTAGTAGGAATACTATGTAAGTAGTAGGAATACTATGTAAGTAGTAGGAATACTATGTAAGTAGTAGGAATACTATGTAAGTAGTAGGAATACTATGTAAGTAGTAGGAATACTATGTAAGTAGTAGGAATACTATGTAAGTAGTAGGAATACTATGTAAGTAGTAGGAATACTATGTAAGTAGTAGGAATACTATGTAAGTAGTAGGAATACTATGTAAGTAGTAGGAATACTATGTAAGTAGTAGGAATACTATGTAAGTAGTAGGAATACTATGTAAGTAGTAGGAATACTATGTAAGTAGTAGGAATACTATGTAAGTAGTAGGAATACTATGTAAGTAGTAGGAATACTATGTAAGTAGTAGGAATACTATGTAAGTAGTAGGAATACTATGACAGTGTTATGGTAAAGAATTCCATTGATTCCAAGAAATAAATTTAAAATAAAAAGTTTATTTTTAAAAATCGAATGAAATAGCAATATCTCTATTTAAATTATCAGTTAATACAACCAAGGCAATATTTAGCCCAGGTTGTTTTTTTTTAAAAATCAAATCTACAATATTACAACATTTTGGAATTATACTGAAACTTGTCATAAAATGTGTGTTCTTCAGTGCACACGCCTCCTGACTGCTGCGTCCTGTGTAAGCCCTAAGGAAAAAGAACTAGTCCAAACAAAGCTCACTGGTTAACGGTCAAACAAACCACCATAAATAAAGTTTGGGGACCCTTGGTCTAGTCATACTAAAATAGACTGCGATAAACACAACTATTTAATAAGAATTCAATTTAAATTTACATTATACAGTATCTAACGACCATGGGGGAAACTAATTAAATAGAGATGAAAACAGAGAAACGAAAAGAAGAAAGACGGACACAAGAACTAAACAAAAAACACAGGATTGAAGAAGGGGTTGAGAGTATCAAAAGTTTAATTAATTTAGTTTTACTGATGACGTATTCACTGAAACGTTTATGTATGTATATGTCCACCAATGAAACCTTCCATTTATTGATTTAATCAGACGATCCGTTTATGTATGTATATGTCCACCAATGAAACCTTCCATTTATTGATTTAATCAGACGATCCGTTTATGTATGTATATGTCCACCAATGAAACCTTCCATTTATTGATTTAATCAGACGATCCGTTTATGTATGTATATGTCCACCAATGAAACCTTCCATTTATTGATTTAATCAGACGATCCGTTTATGTATGTATATGTCCACCAATGAAACCTTCCATTTATTGATTTAATCAGACGATCCGTTTATGTATGTATATGTCCACGAATGAAACCTTCCATTTATTGATTTAATCAGACGATCTGTTTATGTATGTATATGTCCACCAATGAAACCTTCCATTTATTGATTTAATCAGACGATCCGTTTATGTATGTATATGTCCACCAATGAAACCTTCCATTTATTGATTTAATCAGACGATCTGTTTATGTATGTATATGTCCACCAATGAAACCTTCCATTTATTGATTTAATCAGACGATCTGTTTATGTATGTATATGTCCACCAATGAAACCTTCCATTTATTGATTTAATCAGACGATCTGTTTATGTATGTATATGTCCACCAATGAAACCTTCCATTTATTGATTTAATCAGACAATCTGTTTATGTATGTATATGTCCACCAATGAAACCTTCCATTTATTGATTTAATCAGACAATCTGTTTATGTATGTATATGTCCACCAATGAAACCTTCCATTTATTGATTTAATCAGACAATCTGTTTATGTATGTATATGTCCACCAATGAAACCTTCCATTTATTGATTTAATCAGACAATCCGTTTATGTATTTTTTCTTCTATTTTCTTTGGTCTCTGTGCAATGCGATGACACAATCATGTCCCCACTCCAAGGCAATTCTATCAGGTGTATTGTATTTATATGATACATGTACTTGTATTTTCAACGTGGAATTAACGGCATTGATTAAGAATTATATAAGTTTAAGGCTAGAGAACGTTGTGATTTATTTATACATATTTTTTTAATCAAAATCAAATGATAAAAACAAACTTACTTTTGAAATCCATTTAACGTTAAAGACTGCTCCGAAAATTATTGTGAATTACAATGTACTTGAGTGAGGAGAAAAAACAACCAAATTACGATAGTGCTTTTGGCCCCATGATGAGCCAGGCAATTCGCCCGCTACAACGTCAATCAATTATTGGAGTTTCCCAACTTTAGAGCATGCTTCGACATTGTCACCCTGCCGCGACATCCCAACACTGAAGTGAGTGCGCTCTTTGGTTTACGGGAGGCTTAAATAGGACCCTGTGATTGGTTGTACTAAAAATAGTCCTTCAAAATGGCCGAGCGTATATTTATCTCAACTTGGCCGTATATTTTAATTTTTTTAAATTTAATTTTTTGGGACTTTTGTTTCAAATTTTTTTTTGGATTAAAATTATAAATAAGAAAATAAATAGTGGATTGAACGCTTCGTTGACTTCTGGGAACGATAGATTTAAAATGGTGAATTGTAATGTTGATCGTTAACATTTCGTAGTGACTACACACACCTTTACAGTTACAGCTGTTCATCGTTTATCACATGCGCGTTATCTTAACTAGGGGAATAACTGGAAGAGGGGTGGGAAAAAAGGGGGGGTTAGGTAACGATCATGGGGGCGGCCAATCAGTGGTGAGATTGTACTAACCGCGTTTGTAACCCAACGTTCTGATAGTCCACAAAGTAGTAGCTCTTTTGTCTAAGAAGTAAATTCATGTGAACTTATTTTCTAATAACTTAATCTAGGTTGCTCTCTTGTCTCATAACTCTAACTTGATGGCCTTTTGGTCTCATAACTCTAACGTGATGGCCTTTTGGTCTCATAACTCTAACTTGATGGCCTTTTGGTCTCATAACTCTAACTTGATGGCCTTTTGGTCTCATAGCTTTATCCAGATGGCCTTTTTTGTATCATATCTCAGTCTTTGATGGCCCTTTTGCTTGGTAATAATAAATGTATGAACATTTTCAGCTAAGTAATCACGCTGATTGTGTAGCTACCATTGCTTACATTTAAAAAAAAATATATTAAAACTATCAACCTGTTCGAAATGGTCCTCAATGCACTAAAAAGAAAAAAAGAAAAGAAAGGAAAAGAAATGATATGCCACGTACCGGTGATTTAAAAACTTCGCCGGGCATTTTAAGCATGTGAAGAATCTTCGCTTATTTAATAAGGTATGTGTACGCTTGATACGTCTTTTAAAAAAACGGAAAGAAATGTATTTCCTCTGAGTTTTAAATCAATAGAATGGGATTTCTGTTTGGTATTAAGAACAAAATCGTTTCATTAAAAACAAAAAACACGATGACACATAACTTAAATACTAGTAAATTTGAATGAAATTTTGTAAAGATTTTTGTTTTCTATTGTAAGGGCGGTAACCGAATTTTGCACTCCTTCTGCATATCACTTGTTTACCCCTACCATACGAGTGATGTCTTATCTACTCTGTTATTCTACCAAGTGTGACTGTAACCAATGTTTGGCCACCAAGAAGCCATCTAGATAGTAGTTAGTGCCCCCCGGCGCTAAAAGACAATGAATGTGTCTCTAAATTAGCTCATGTTGCTACATTGCTGGTACGCGTTAATTTATAGGCCATGAGATTCATCAAACTTAACGAGGCAGTGGCAAAACATTCTCTGATGCCGAGATATCGGGGAAGCTAGCTTTAAAGGATCTGTTTCACATTGAAAACTGTATATGTGTGTTACTGTATATGTGTGTTACTGTATATGTGCGTTAATGTATATGTGCGTTAATGTATATGTGTGTTACTGTATATGTGTGTTACTGTATATGTGTGTTACTGTATATGTGTGTTACTGTATATGTGTGTTACTGTATATGTGTGTTACCGTATATGTGTGTTACTATATATGTGTGTTACTGTATATGTGTGCTACTGTATATGTGTGTTACTGTATATGTGTGTTACTGTATATGTGTGCTACTGTATATGTGTGTTATTGTATATGTGTGTTACTGTATATGTGTGTTACTGTATTTATGTTAAGCGCTGTGAGCCCAGCTGCATGCTTTGGTAGTGCGCTGTATAAATTATCAAATTATTATGATTATATAGTCAAGATAGACGTTCTATAGTAGCCATGATGGATTTGGACTCTCTGAAGTAGCCATGTTATGGACTCTTTGAATTATCCATGTTTTGGACGTTCTGAAGTAGACATGATTGGACGAGTTTATCTTGCAAAAAACACCAAAACATATTGTTTCCGGTACACGGGCTTACCATCTCTCACCACCCACCCAGGTTCTAACACTTCGCTTAAATATCACCTGCAAACCAAACATCCACTACAGTATCAGAAACTTCAGTTGAGACAAACTAAAGCTATGTGAACGATTGTTGAGCTCGGCTGGTTATATTGTCAATAAGACCCACTCATCACTTGAACCAAATAATGTCAACACACTTGTCTGTTTGCGTAGTTGTTAAAAGATGACATATAAAGGAGACATTCCAGTGTTAATTGGATTTTCAACAAGAACTTTTAATAAGTGTTACTCATGACATCATAAATTTTAATTTTTGGCTTTAATCGAAATTAACGATTAATTAATCGTTAATTTTTCAAAAGTTAACGATTAAATTTTAATTAATCGTTAACAGCCCTAGCATCTTGTATTTTAGTCTGAAACATTGTGACAGTAAACTCCCCCGACAGAGAGAAAATAGATTTCTGATTACTCAGCAATGTCTAGCCCTTGTCCCGTCAGCACTGATCGCCTATACATTGGGGAGGAAAAAATCAATGGTTCGATGTATTGATTACGTTGTAACCCGTGTTCGAACCCCCCTCCCCCCCCCTTTACAACAACTGTCTGGCGAGACTGTGACAAAGGTCGCCGAGTGTTGTACGAGTGGCGGTGAGTGGAGTCAAAAGACGGACGGAGTCCACCCCCGGGTTGTCACCGACGACAGCAGCATCTTGACACAGTGACGTGTTCGGTTGTGTGTCGGTTGGTGTGGTCGTGTTGACGTGTTTCTAAACGGCGTTCATCTTCTTCATTAATTCAAGTAAGTCTTGATATGTTTGTGTGTTTTACGTGTGAGACTGTCGTGTATATGTGTGTGCTAGAATGTGTGTTTGTGTGTCTGAGTTTGTGTGAGCTTGTGTGTGGGTGTGTGTGCGCGCGTTTTTTTTTAAATATAAAATTGGAGAATAGGTTTGAATTTAATTAAGGACGTAATTACATTAAACTTAACAAATTCGCCATGTGTTCTTAAGGCATTGTATCCAATGATGATGTATCTCATGTTGCATCCAATGATGATATATCTCATGTTGTATCCAATGATGATGTATCTCATGTTGTATCCAATGATGATGTATCTCATGTTGTATCCAATGATAATGTATCTCCTGTTGTATCCAATGATAATGTATCTCCTGTTGAATCCAATTATGATGTATCTCATGTTGTATCCAATGATGATGTATCTCATGTTGTATCCAATGATGATGTATCTCATGTTGTATCCAATGATGATGTATCTCATGTTGTATCCAATGATGATGTATCTCATGTTGCATCCAATGATGATATATCTCATGTTGTATCCAATGATGATGTATCTCATGTTGTATCCAATGATGATGTATCTCATGTTGTATCCAATGATAATGTATCTCCTGTTGTATCCAATGATAATGTATCTCCTGTTGAATCCAATTATGATGTATCTCATGTTGTATCCAATGATGATGTATCTCCTGTTGTATCCAATGATGATGTATCTCATGTTGTATCCAATGATGATGTATCTCATGTTGTATCCAATGATGATGTATCTCATGTTGCATCCAATGATGATATATCTCATGTTGTATCCAATGATGATGTATCTCATGTTGTATCCAATGATGATGTATCTCATGTTGTATCCAATGATGATGTATCTCATGTTGTATCCAATGATGATGTATCTCATGTTGTATCCAATGATGATGTATCTCCTGTTGAATCCAATGATGATGTATCTCATGTTGTATCCAATGATGATGTATCTCATGTTGTATCCAATGATGATGTATCTCATGTTGTATCCAATGATAATGTATCTCCTGTTGTATCCAATTATGATGTATCTGATGTTGTATCCAATGATGATGTATCTCATGTTGTATCCAATTATGATGTATCTCATGTTGTATCCAATGATGATGTATCTCCTGTTGAATCCAATGATGATGTATCTCATGTTGTATCCAATGATGATGTATCTCATGTTGTATTCAATGATGATGTATCTCATGTTGTATCCAATGATAATGTATCTCCTGTTGTATCCAATGATGATGTATCTCATGTTGTATCCAATGATGATGTATCTCATGTTGTATCCAATGATGATGTATCTCATGTTGTATCCAATGATGATGTATCTCATGTTGTATCCAATTATGATGTATCTGATGTTGTATCCAATGATGATGTATCTCATGTTGTATCCAATGATGATGTATCTCATGTTGTATCCAATGATGATGTATCTCATGTTGTATCCAATGATAATGTATCTCCTGTTGTATCCAATTATGATGTATCTGATGTTGTATCCAATGATGATGTATCTCATGTTGTATCCAATTATGATGTATCTCATGTTGTATCCAATGATGATGTATCTCCTGTTGAATCCAATGATGATGTATCTCATGTTGTAAACAATGATGATGTATCTCATGTTGTATCCAATGATGATGTATCTCATGTTGTATCCAATGATAATGTATCTCCTGTTGTATCCAATGATGATGTATCTCATGTTGTATCCAATGATGATGTATCTCATGTTGTATCCAATTATGATGTATCTCATGTTGCATCCAATGATGATATATCTCATGTTGTATCCAATGATGATGTATCTCATGTTGTATCCAATGATGATGTATCTAATGTTGTATCCAATGATGATGTATCTAATGTTGTATCCAATGATGATATATCTCATGTTGTATCCAATGATGATGTATCTCATGTTGTATCCAATGATGATGTATCTCATGTTGTATCCAATGATGATGTATCTCATGTTGTATCCAATGATGATGTAACTCATGTTGTATCCAATGATGATGTATCTCATGTTGTATGCAATGATGATGTATCTCATGTTGTATCCAATGATGATGTATCTCCTGTTGAATCCAATGATGATGTATCTCATGTTGTATCCAATTATGATGTATCTCATGTTGTATCCAATGATGATATATCTCATGTTGTATCCAATGATGATGTATCTCATGTTGTATCCAATGATGATGTATCTCATGTTGAATCCAAAGATTATGTATCTCGTATTGTATCCAATGATGATGTATCTCATGTTGTATCCAATAATGATGTATCTCGTATTGTATCCAATGATGATGTATCTCATGTTGAATCCAATGATGTTGTATCTCATGTTGTATCCAATGATGATGTATCTCATGTTGTATCCAATGATGATGTATCTCGTGTTGTATCCAATGATGATGTATCTCATGTTGTATCCAATGATGATGTATCTCATGTTGTATCCAATGATGATGTATCTCATGTTGTATCCAATGATAATGTATCTCCTGTTGTATCCAATGATGATGTATCTCATGTTGTATCCAATGATGATGTATCTCATGTTGTATCCAATGATGATGTATCTCATGTTGCATCCAATGATGATGTATCTCATGTTGTATCCAATGATGATGTATCTCATGTTGCATCCAATGATGATGTATCTCATGTTGTATTCAATGATGATGTATCTAATGGTGTATCCAATGATGATGTATCTCATGTTGTATTCAATGATGATGTATCTCATGTTGTATTCAATGATGATGTATCTCATGTTGTATCCCATGATGATGTATCTAATGTTGTATCCAATGATGATGTATCTCATGTTGTATTCAATGATGATGTATCTCATGTTGTATCCAATGATGATGTATCTCATGTTGTATCCAATGATGATGTATCTCATGTTGTATCCAATGATGATGTATCTCATGTTGTATCCAATGATGATGTATATCATGTTGTATCCAATGATGATGTATCTCATGTTGTATGCAATGATGATGTATCTCATGTTGTATCCAATGATGATGTATCTCCTGTTGAATCCAATGATGATGTATCTCATGTTGTATCCAATTATGATGTATCTCATGTTGTATCCAATGATGATATATCTCATGTTGTATCCAATGATGATGTATCTCATGTTGTATCCAATGATGATGTATCTCATGTTGTATCCAATCATGATGTATCTCATGTTGTATCCAATGATGATGTATCTCATGTTGTATCCAATCATGATGTATCTCATGTTGTATCTAATGATGATGTATCTCATGTTGTATCCAATGATGATATATCTCAAGTTGTATCCAATGATGATGTATCTCATGTTGTATCCAATGATGATGTATCTCATGTTGTATCCAATGATGATGTATCTCATGTTGTATCCAATGATGATGTATCTCATGTTGTATCCAATCATGATGTATCTCATGTTGTATCCAATGATGATGTATCTCATGTTGTATCCAATCATGATGTATCTCATGTTGTATCCAATCATGATGTATCTCATGTTGTATCCAATGATGATGTATCTCATGTTGTATCCAATGATGAGGTATCTCATGTTGTATCCAATGATGATGTATCTCATGTTGTATCCAATGATGATGTATCTCATGTTGTATCCAATGATGATGTATCTCATGTTGTATCCAATGATGATGTATCTCATGTTGTATCCAATGATGTTGTATCTCATGTTGTATCCAATGATGAGGTATCTCATGTTGTATCCAATGATGATGTATCTCATGTTGTATCCAATGATGATGTATCTCATGTTGTATCCAATGATGATGTATCTCATGTTGTATCCAATGATGATGTATCTCATGTTGTATCCAATGATGATGTATCTCATGTTGTATCCAATGATGATGTATCTCATGTTGTATCCAATGATGATGTATCTCATGTTGTATCCAATGATGATGTATCTCATGTTGTATACAATGATGATGTATCTCATGTTGTATCCAATGATGATGTATCTCATGTTGTATCCAATGATGAGGTATCTCATGTTGTATCCAATGATGATGTATCTCATGTTGTATCCAATGATGATGTATCTCATGTTGTATCCAATGATGATGTATCTCATGTTGTATCCAATGATGATGTATCTCATGTTGTATCCAATGATGATGTATCTCATGTTGTATCCAATGATGTTGTATCTCATGTTGTATCCAATGATGAGGTATCTCATGTTGTATCCAATGATGATGTATCTCATGTTGTATCCAATGATGATGTATCTCATGTTGTATCCAATGATGATGTATCTCATGTTGTATCCAATGATGAGGTATCTCATGGTGTATCCAATGATGATGTATCTCCTGTTGTATCCAATGATGAGGTATCTCATGTTGTATCCAATGATGATGTATCTCATGTTGTATCCAATGATGATGTATCTCCTGTTGTATCCAATGATGATGTATCTCATGTTGTAAACAATGATGAGGTATCTCATGTTGTATCCAATGATGATGTATCTCATGTTGTATCCAATGATGATGTATCTCATGTTGTATCCAATGATGAGGTATCTCATGTTGTATCCAATGATGATGTATCTCATGTTGTATCCAATGATGAGGTATCTCATGTTGTATTCCTTGATGATGTATCTCATGTTGTATCCAATAATGATGTATCTCATGTTGTATCCAATGACGATGTATCTCGTGTTGTATCCATTGGTTTTTAACCATAATAAACTATAAAGCAAGGGATTATCCGTATGTAGCCGTGTGGAGGCTTTAATCTAAGACAGGTCACAAAGGTGGGACTGAAACAGTTGTCTTTTTAACAGTGTTTATTTACAACTATGGAACTTAAGTTATCACGTTCACATCTTTCTTTCTAGCGCAACAAACTGTCATTCTCTCTCTACTTCCTTTCTTCTCCCATACCACCTAGTGCATGTCGGTGCGGTGCACATGGTGCGGCGCTGTGTGGGTGTGCACACTACCACATAATTAACAATCAATCTCTCACCCAGACCAGGGGCAGTGTGTTACTGGCCCGCTGGCGTGGTGAACTCCAGTCACATCGAGGGCTGGAGTCAGGATTGAACCTGCAGTGACCTGCGGTCACCAAGGCGGACTGCTGAGGTTTAACTCTAGCAGACGGCTACGCGTAGTACAAGTATCCAGATAACATGGATCATTTGAAGTTATTCATATGCCAGTATCCATTACCAGTCCATTCATAAGTCAGTTACACAATAGATATTATGTCAACTATACAAATGAACAAGCTGTGTTCATGCCACTTTAGATCAATAGTTACACAATAGATATTATGTCATCTATACAAATGAACAAGCTGTGTTCATGCCACTCTGGATCAATAGTTACACAATAGATATTATGTCATCTATACAAATGAACAAGCTGTGTTCATGCCACTCTGGATCAATAGTTACACAATAGATATTATGTCATCTATACAAATGAACAAGCTGTGTTCATGCCACTTTAGATCAATAGTTACACAATAGATATTATGTCATCTATACAAATGAACAAGCTGTGTTCATGCCACTTTAGATCAATAGTTACACAATAGATATTATGTCATCTATACAAATGAACAAGCTGTGTTCATGCCACTTTAGATCAATAGTTACACAATAGATATTATGTCATCTATACAAATGAACAAGCTGTGTTCATGCCACTTTAGATCAATAGTTGCACAATAGATATTATGTCATCTATACAAATGAACAAGCTGTGTTCATGCCACTTTAGATCAATAGTTACACAATAGATATTATGTCATCTATACAAATGAACAAGCTGTGTTCATGCCACTTTAGATCAATAGTTACACAATAGATATTATGTCATCTATACAAATGAACAAGCTGTGTTCATGCCACTCTGGATCAATCGGTCATGTTATTCAGTTATCTCTATGTATCCATTATCTAGACATCCATTATTTAGATTTACAAACTGTATCCATTATCTAGACATCCATTATTTAGATTTACAAACTGTATCCATTATCTAGACATCCGACTGCATCCATTATTCGATATTAACTGTATCCCTTATCTAAATATCCAACTGTATCAAATATCTAGATTTTCTACTTTGGGGCCGTCCATAAAGTACGTCACGCTCCGAGGGGGGAGGGGTGTAAGAAAGTGTGACACTTTATGACAGTCAGGCCATGTGTGATGTCACACATTTTTAAAATATTATTTTTCTAATTTATTTATTTATTATTTTTATTTTTTTGTGTGTAGAATTTAAATACCTTTAAAAATAATTTCAAAAATTGTGTGAAACATTTGAATTAGTTTTATTTCAAAATAGCATTGAAATGCGTATCTCCTGAACGTGTTGTTCATAAAGCTGAATGGGATGCAGCAGGGCTAATATAAGGATCAGGAATCGTTTGACAATCATCTTCGCACCAGCCAATATTTCACTCAAATTGTTAAATATCAGGACACAAAAATGTTGCCACAAAGCACGAAGCTCATATTTCAACGTTTTACCCTCAAGATTCTTCCCCTCCTCCAATCCCAATCAACCAAACAGTTGATGGACTCAAAGCTTCAGAAAGAGCAGATGCAGATTAAATCATAAATTTCCTTCCTTGTTTGTAGCAAAAAATTTCAAATTTGATGACATTAAGCCACGATGAACAGGAGTTTTCAAAGTATAACCATATGATTAACAGCTTATTTGATCGACTTTGCAAAGCATGTCACTTATATTTTGCCTCACAAATAATGTTGAAGAAACATACAGGACAACACAGAGCTTGGGCTCAGGAGAATGCGCACACCCAAACTTTTCAAGAATCAACTCAGATAAAACGCATTCGTTCTTTGAGAAGCGCTTCTGGAAGGCAAAGAGAACCTATGGCAATTATTGCCAGAAGAGAAAATGCACATACAGAGG
This sequence comes from Ampullaceana balthica, assembly GCA_944989445.1. Lineage (NCBI taxonomy): Eukaryota > Metazoa > Mollusca > Gastropoda > Lymnaeidae > Ampullaceana > Ampullaceana balthica. The sequence goes on from CALYLW010000023.1 coordinate 2,240,229, forward strand.
CTGTTGAGTGGCTAGATGAGGACGAGTTGATCTGTCTGCAATTATCCTTCCAGGAAACGATGATGGGGAAAGATTGATGTAGGTCGTAACAATGGATAAACACTTCACTTCACTGTTGTAAGATGATGGCCAGTGAATATTTTTGAATGAAACATAACTCATAGGACCATAATAAACAAATTCAGTATATCACAAGAGTTGGTCACATAATTTGTCAATCTAGTCTTTTATTTAGTCAAATTGTGTTTTTCCCCTTTGTAATATTTAATCACTGGTTGGGGTCAAGTTTCGCTAATCTACTTCTTATCTTGTGTCAATAGAATGCATAATCGGAAGATTATCTAAAACTTGACCTCACCCATTGTAAAAGAAAAGGTAGCAGATAAATGATGTGTATTATATAATTGTCAAGTCTAATTTTTGCAATTTTTGTTTTCAAATTCGATCTAGATTCAGTTACTGTTTCATTGAATAAATGTGAAAACTGTTGACAATTAACTATTCTACGATTAAAGTCATTTTAATAATATGATAGTTCTTTTAAGTGGGGGTGTACGGGATTTTGGCTCCAGCTCCGGCAAATCCGGCTATTTTTAAAAATCCGGCTCCGGCTTCGGCAGGTTTCACTTCATAAATCCGGCTGGCTGGTAGATTCCTAATTTATATATATATTCATAATGGCTCCGGCAAATCCGGAATCCAGCCATTTTAACAAATCTGTTTCCGGCTCCAACCGAATTTCACTTCATAAATCCGGCCAAATTCAGCTCCAGCCGGAATTCAAAATTTTAAATCCGGTACATCCCTACTTTTAAGTGAACATTTTATAATTTAATATACGGTAGTTTAAAAGTGAAGTGTATTTCAAGTATTAAATTAAATATTTTAATTAAGTGTTAATTAAAAATAAACATTCGAAAGTGTGACGTACTTTAGAGGGGGGTCCCGAGATTTGTGACAGTTTGTGACAGGGGGAGGGGGGTCAAAAATAGCCAAAAATAGCGCGACGTAATTTATGGACGGCCCCTGTATCCATTATTTAGATATCCAACTATATCCATTGTTTAGATGTCCAACTGTATCCAATATTTTGATATCTAACTGTATTCCTTATTTAGACATGTTTCTATAAGACTATTGTATAGACATCTTTGAATCCGCCTGTCTACAGTTCAAAGATGCAAGTTCAAGGCCAAGTTATGGACTGGGACAGCATACGATTCCCTAGCCATCCGATGACGCCACACACACTGGGTAACGTGGTGCACCCTGGACATCCAGGACCGTGAGTACAAACATCTGTGCATGTGTATGTTGAGTTTTGTGTTTCTGTTTTGTTTTCATGTTGTTGCTTTTATTTTTATTATTTATGTTTGGACGAATAGGCAACAAGACGCCTATACCTAACACATTCACCAACGCCACAAACACCGACATCAACATACACACCAAAATAAACATTCACATCAACACATACAGCAATTTAAACATCAATATACACATAGACATGTATACCTGGAATTTCTGACCACGATATTGTTAGGGTCACCAATACAATAAAAACTAAAATTAATAAGATACCTAGAAGAATAATATATCTTTGGAATAAATGTAATTCCATAAAACTACACCAATCAGCGGCTAAATTTCAACAAAATTTCCTATGTAAATTTAACACAAATAGCCCAGTAGAAGAAATTTGGAAAGATATAAAAACAAATCTAAACACTATTATGGATGAGAATGTTCCAACAAAATTAACATCAAATAAAATTAACAAATGCTGGTTCAATTTAAAAATTTAAAAAGCTATGCAAACAAAAAGAGAACTTATTTAAGAAATATAAGGCTACCAATTCAAAAAGGATACACAAAAAGTACTTAAAGATTAAACACTTGACACAAAAACTTAGTCGAAACCTCCAAAATGAATATATAAACAATTTAATTTCTAAAGATAACAATAAAAACGTATGGTCCTTTATCAAATCTAAAAAAATGGAACCTACTGGAATAGCCACACTAAAAGGCTCAAATGATAAAACCTATAATGATAATGAGACTAAAGCTAATATCCTTAACACATACTTTGCATCATCATTCTCTGCCTCAGGCGACAAGGAAGTTTTAATAAATTTAAATAAAATGGACAAAATAGACAACATAACTGTAGACGAGATAGGTATACATTCACTCCTAAAAAACTTTAAAATAAACAAAGCCACTGGCCCAGATGAATTGCCTGCAAGGTTATTAAAAGAGCTAAGCAATGATTGTCCCCAATCCTTGTAGTTCTTTTTCAAGCCTCTCTAAACCAGGGTAAAGTGCCCCAGGATTGGAAATTAGCTAACGTAACTCCACTCTTTAAGAAAGGTGATAAATCAGACCCTGGTAATTACAGACCTGTTTCACTTACTAGTATCGCCTGTAAATTGCTAGAACACATAATATATAGTACAATAATTAGCCACCTATACAAATATAATGCCCTATGCCCACATCAAAACGGCTTTAGAAAAAACAGATCACGTGAAACACAATTAATAGGTTTAATAGATGAATTATCAAAAGGCTTAGACAATAATGATCAAATAGACACAATATTACTTGACTTCTCAAAAGCATTTGACAAAGTTCACCGCCTTAGTTTCCTTAAAAAACTTAACTACTTTGGAATCTCAGGTCCCTTAAATCACTGGATCCAAGACTTCCTTTTGGGCAGGGAGCAAACTGTAATAATTAATGGATCTAAATCTGCACCAATAAAGGTTAACTCAGGAGTTCCACAATGAACTGTGCTAGGTCCCTTACTCTTTTTGATTTATATAAATGATTTACCCAACAACATCTCAACAGGTACAAAGTTAGGTTATTTGCTGATGATTGTATAATCTATAGAACAATTAAATCAGAACAAGATAGCAAAATTTTACAAAAAGACTTAGATGAATTGATAAAATGGGAAACTAACTGGAGTATGTCTTTCCACCCAGAAAAGTGTCAACTGTTAAAAGAGTATCTTAGAAAAAGAAACAAATAAATTCAAAATATTACATTCATGGAAAAGAACTGACCCAAACTAACGATGCAAAATACTTAGGAGTCTTAATAAATGAGAAACTATCATGGAATCCCCATGTCAATGAAGTTATTAAAAAATCAAACAAAACCTTAGGCTTTATAAAAAGAAACTTTAACAAATGTAATAGAGATATAAAACTAAAATGCTATCTCACTTTGGTGAGACCTGTACTAGAATATGCATCTTCTGTATGGGACCCATCCACCAAAGAAAGCATGGATAAACTAGAAAAATTAAAAAAAGAGCTGCCAGATTCATTACTGGAGAATATTCAAAACTGACAACAATAACACCATTAGTTAAATCATTAAACCTTGAAACACTAGAGGATAGAAGAACCAAGAGCAAAGTAGTAATCATACATAAAGCAATTAATTCTAATTTAGAAATACAACACAAAGATAACTCAATACAACCGTCAGATAGACATTATGATGATTATGTGTTTTTTATACTGTGTTATTTGTCCCTGCTAGTCCAGAATGCTCATCACTCTTTGGTTGTCAAAAACCGTTAATGTTTCGTTGTTTCTTTGTCGTCCCATCCTTTCATTTAACTTGGGAACACCATTCCATAACTTGGGCAATCCAAGGGACTCCTTTCTATGTCCATCCAAACTGGAAGCCTAACACTAGCAACGCATAACGCAGCCCACTAATAAAAGGTTCCTCGTTTTGAAGTCACGTTCTTTCAAATAATGCGGTGGTGATCCATCTATACAGCCGTATAACCAAGATAGGAGTTTGTGACCAATACTCTCGACTACAGGAAGACAGTGTGGTTCCTTAAGATCCGGTTTGATTTGGTCTGACTTCCCCATCCGCGATACAATGCACGCTGCTGTTAGGGCTCTGTGATTTAAGTCATCGTCAATGAAGTGTTTTCTGCTTTTGTTAATGTAACCTTTGTGCTCACTCGTGTTCACCTTCGTTGATTTAAACGAGATAGTCTACGCCCTTGTTTATGATGCCCTTCTGTTATATCGTCTACGCCCTTGGTATTGAGACATTTCTGATATATCGTATGCGCCCTTGATGTTGTATATCCATTTAATTATACTTTATCCTTATACCTTATTATAGTCTACGACAGTGCTACTCAAAGTGATGGTCCGCGGACCTGCACCGGTCCGCGGACCATCAGCTGCCGGTCCGCAGAAATTATCAAGAAAGGAAAGAAAAATATAATAATAAACTTCCGTTTGCAGCCATTAATACTAACCCGAAAAGTATGTAAATTTTTCAACAATAAGCACATACAATAACAAAATAAAATAAAATTAATTATATTAATTTCAATTATTATTTTATTTTCCTTGGTGTTAATTTGAAATAGATACGAGATTTGAACTGGCCCATGCCTTAGAAAGAGATCGTTTAAGATTTCTTACACCTGCATTGGGAATTAGCCGTCTGCTGATGTAAAGAAACAAAATATCCGACTGAAAATAACAAACTATATTTAAATCAACAGATTAATAATTTGTATTGATTTCAATGAAATATTTAGTAAATTTTAGTGATTATTATAAATATTTAGTTTATATTTTTAAAATGATAAAATAAAATATAGTTTTGACCAAGTCGCGTTTTTTTTACAAACAGTATGAACTGATTTATTTAAGTCTTAATGAAAATTAGTCTGCAATTATTTCAATACGTAGCCATAAGGGGCCGTCCATAAATGACGTCACGCACCTAGAGGGGGGGGGGTCACACTTTTGTGACGATGCGTGACGAGGGGGAGTGAGGGGGGGTTGAAGAAATGTGACGTCACATCAAAAAGGATAACTTTGAATAAAACTTCCACTGAAATATTTGGTCGCTTACAATTTATTTAATGACTTTTTTTTCTTCTATTTTTAAAAAAAACAAATCAGTGCTTCTCAATGTGCCGGTCGGTAGGCCATCAGACGCTGGTTGGCGTTAGCTATCAAGACACGAAAATTAAATCTAATTTTATTATAATCCTTAAGTTTGAGAATCCACAAGATAACTTATTAAATTGTTACACTGCGTCGTTTGATGTTGACATCAAAGCATTTGTGATGTAACCGCAGCTCCATTTGGTTCTCTCATGGCAGGAGTCGTCGAACATTTTTGCCCGTTACCCCAAAATATACAAGTTTATGTGTGCGTTACAGATTCTAGGTCCTGCTCACATGACTCGGGGATTTGGGGGAGCGTCGTTAGTCCCCCCCCCGAAAATGCTACTGGTGAGTTTTACAAGCATGGCAAGTTTCTAAAAATTATCTGAATATGATTATGTGTAGATATTTTAAGTCAAAACGACACGGAATATCCTTTTTCTTTTAAAAGGGGAGGGGGAGGGAATCTATTTGATAAAATTATAAACTTTTTAAGTTTGATATAATTGTTCGATTGGTTTTTGGTCAAACGCCCCTGGCCATTCTAGTCTTCTAGATCAGTGCTTCTCAAAGTGGTGGTCTGCTGACCGGTGCCGGACCGTGGGCCATCCGCTGCCGGTCCGCAGATGTTCTCAAAAAAAGGACCGAAAGAATTGTCAGTGCAGGGAAAATAGTACACCGGTCCCTGGTGCAATGGAAAAACATTCCTGCCGGTCCGCCATACTAAAAAGTTTGAGAAGCACTGTTCTAGATATAATGGTAAATTAGCCCATTTAAAATTAGTCAAGTATTCATTAACTTTATAGAATGGATCAAATTCTTGACATCGCAATTCGAGAGGAGAACAAAACAACTTTTCTTCTTAGCTCAGTTTTTAAGGCATTAATTTTAAATATCACAGAAAGGATACATGATAAAGACAAGTCATGTGGATTAAGATTATTGTCACTCGTGTCAATATAAATGAAAATAGGGTAGATTTAGGTGTCTTAGTATAGTACGTAGGTAAGAAATCTACATAGTTGTCAAATTTTTAAAAAATGCATTTTCTGGAAGGAACCGGTTCAATAATGGGCATATTTTCCAAGCGTACACGTACACATGACGAATTTTAATATATCTAGTTGATTGTAGTGGATGTTATATGTCCCAAATGAGTCTGCATTACCCCCAAGAATTCCCTTTTTGAAACCCAGATTAGGTTATTTACCTCTGTTCGCCGACCTCTTTCTTACCGGATGCCCGTCAGTCAATTGAGGGATTTTTTTAAAAAATACATTTTAAAATGTTATTTTTAAATAATTTTTTTTTCTAAACAAAGACGTTAACCGTGATGATTAATAGTCAATGTTTAATTTGTATGCATTAAAATAAAATATAATCAAAGAATGTTAACACAGTTCGTTTTCTGAAGGCCGGTTAAACGTTTTTAAAAAAAGGCTTCACGCGGGTTACGATATTACAATTTAGATCTTCACTAAATAAATAATAAATACTTAAATGACAATAAAAGTAATTTGAAACATACCTATTTACAAATAGAAAATAAAGTGTGTATTTTTGTTTGTTTGTTTGTTTGTTGTTGTTTTGTTGTTGTTTTGTTGTTGTTTTTCTTTGGGGGGGGCAAAGATTTGTGACGTATTTTTAGAGGGGGGGTCTAAGTTTTTATGACGACGCGTGACGAGGGGGGGGGGTAAAAAATCGACAAAAATCGCGTGACGTCATTTATGGACGGCCCCTAATCGCAGATCATTGGAGATTGAAAGAGATGCCCCATATTTTGGTGATTAGTTCACTTCAATCTACTCCAAAAAAGCAGGAAAAAAATAATAGCACATAATTGTTATAGTTATGTCCTCCAAACTCAAACAATAAATTTGTACTCATGTGTGTTGTCAAATGTTGTTTTTTTTAAATTGATTTTTTTCGTTAAAAAATAATAATAGAGAGAATGAAGTTGTAATTTGATAATGATACTGAAAAGATTTATACATTAAAAACCCCAATTGATGTATGGAAAAGAGAGAAACAATGGATATGTTTATATAGATAAGAAACATGAATGCCGAGCATAAAACAAAATTACGACTCTCCTTCACAAGTAGATGATGGAAACATAAATGAAATCGAGGCTACATCAGCGAAACAAATTCGTTCTAGCCTCACTTGAAAATATCACTATTCGTATATTCAATTCGGTTTTTACGTGTGGATGATGGTAGTATCCCAACACCTCAGGGTGCTAGTTTCAGCAATGTTCTATCGAATGTTTTCAACATATTTTAATACAAAGTGAAGGCGGTAGTTATTGAACACTAGCAGACCCGTCGTGCGTTGCAACGATCAAAGTAAAAAGGAATAAATTTAAAGAAACCGATGAGTGGTATGTTTAAAAACAATTCTGAAGAAACCTTAGTGGAAGTGTGAAAAAAAAATTCAAGTTTCATAGCAAACGGATAAATAAATTAATAATTAAATAGCGTACAAAAGAAGAAACGATATTAAGGGCCCCAGACCCAAAATGAGTGATACGTTATATTTTTTTATTTCTATTGTACTCAAGCTATATTTCTCAATATCGTGTAAAATTAAATGGGTAATGCAATTAATAACGTTCAGTTAAAAAGACATTTGGGGCCCCATCTCCGAGGGAATGGACATTAGGAGTTAAGTGCCCTATAGTAATGTAATATAGGCTCTAAAGTTTTATATACGTACTAAGTTTGGTCAAAATCCAGTTATTTTCGCATTATTTAAAACTTAAACTAATTTTTTTTATCTAGCCAATTTAGGAAAAATAAAAGAAATTAAGGGGCCCCCCAGGCCTATGCGGTGCAAGATGTCAATTTCAATAACCTTTTCATTTTAATTTAGTTTCATCATGGATATATATTTCTCAAGATCGTTACAAGGTGAATGGGGAAAATATCTTAAACATATAAAAAGATATTTGGGGCCCCCAGCCCCAAAGAAATTGACATTAGAAGTTATCTGCCCTTAAGTATTTTAATATGGGATACCAAGTTTTTGAAAACAAAGTTTGGTTAAGATCCATTCATTCACTTAGTACCTAACGCATAAACTAAATTTTAAATAGCTGATATAAGCAAAAAACGACACTAAGGGCCCCAGGGCCTATTATTTGCAAGACATAAATTTTAAAACACCTGTTCGTTTCAATATGGATAATAATGGATGCATTTATCATTATTTTTCAAGATCTTTAATAAATATATGGGAAATAAATTCTTAAAAGTTGAAGAAAAATGGCATTTTCTGCCCCAGAAAGTCATTAGGAGTTTATGGCCCTATAGTATTTAAGTATTGGCTGTCAAGTTTTTATATGCAAAGTTTGGTTAAGATCCATTAATTAACACAGTAGCTAACGCTTAAACTAATTTTTATATAGCTCATGTAAACAAAAAATGACATTATGGGCCCCCGGTGCCTCAAGAGTGTTAAATTTAGAAAAGAAAGTTGCCAGTTACCATCCCAGGTGGGTACTCAACAGTCTTCAAAAATTTCACGACGATCGGATGAATAGTTTAGTCAGCTATAAAGGACATGCACACACACACACACAGACATACTTTGATTTATATGTAATAGAAGATATTTAGAAAAAGACATTTAGGGCCCCTAGGCCCATTTGGTGATAGATGTAAATTTCAAAAACCTTTTCATTTAATTAAGTTTCCTGATAGATATATTCCTCAAGATCGTGAAAAATTGAATGGGGGAAAATACATTAAACACAAATGAAGAAAAGACCTTGGGGGCCCCCGGCCCCGAAAGAATGGACATTTGAAGTTATGTGCCCTATAGTATTTTCAATATGGGCTACCAAGTTTTTGTATTCAATATTTGGTATAGGTCCATTCATTTACTCAGTAGCTAACGCATAAACTAACTTTTATATATCATATATAACCAAAAAAGACATTAAGGGCCCCTGGGCCCATTCAGTGCAAGATAAAAAGTTCAAAACCCCTGTTCATTTCAATTTGTATAATAATGGATACATGTGTCATTATTTGTCAAGATCTTTAATGACTGAATGGTGAATACAATCTTAAACGTTTAAGAAATATGAATTTTTGGGCCCCCGGCCCCAAAGGAATGACTATTTGCAGTTCAGTTCCCTATAGTATTTTAATATTGGCTATCAAATTGTCATACACAAAGTTTGGTTAAGATCCAACAATTTACACAGTAGCTAGCGCTTAAACTAATTTTTATATAGCTCATATTAGCAAAAAATGACATTATGGGAGCCCGGCGCCCCATGAGTGTTAAATTTAGAAAACAAAGATGCCAGTTACCATCCCAGGTAGGTACTTAACAGTCTCCAAAAATTTCATGACGATCGGATGAATGGTTTAGTGAGCTATAAAGGACATGCACACACACACAGACATACTTTGATTTTTATATATATAGAATAAGCAATCAATGAGTAAGATTACTCTTTTTTAAATCCTCTATATTAACTCGTGGTGTCTACACCCGCCCTTGTCGTCAAAACTTTTGATCGATTTTTAACCACTTTCTCGTAAGCTAGCGAGCTGAAATTTCGCAGGCAGTTTCGTGGCGATGATAAAAACTATGTATCAAAATTTCAGAACGATCGCATGGACCGTAATTAAATTATTGATTTTTTAGATTATTTTATTTATTCCTATGTATCATGCTATTTTTTGAGATGGAGCATCGCGGTGCGTATTATATTGAACAACCTTTCTGTCGCGCAATAAGGTGCGTATTTTATTGACAGCTCTTTTTATAAACATATTCCTGATCGGTGCGCATTATATTAAACATGTTTTACGACACAACTGCAATTTTGAATTTTTGGATGGTCTTGCACTGCGTATTATAATGAACATTCTTTTAGTTACACCTCGTACATAAAGGACTTATAGTCAAAAACTTGGTTTTTTACGTTTAAAAAAATTAAAATTGTTATATGGTATAAATTGTATCCACATATACATAAATAATACAATTATGTTTTCAACTATATGTGTGTACAAATAGGCACTATGTTTGGTCGGTGAGAAAGAACACTCTATCTTAAAATAAATTTTTATTGTCAATATCTGATGTGCATTACAATTTATTTGCCCGTAATCGCTGCACCACAAAGCACCGGTACAAATATATTTTATCAATTGCGTTGTTCTTGAGAAAATTTAGGTGACGAGATAAGAATTGTTAATTTCTTTTAAACTATTTTGAAATTTAATTTGCAATACTGTGAGACATATTATTATGAACTTGTGTTACAAAAAAAATATATTTAGTAACTTAAGCTACGTTAACAAAAAATTGAATTCAAATAAATATTCATTTTAAATAGTGCATTTATTTATACGGAAGGAAACTTTGAAATTAGTATATTAAGGTTAATCTATATGTATCTTTATTTTTTTTTAATAAGATACGAGAAGAACCTCCAATATTGGACGATCTATTTAAGTAAGTGTCACGCCACTTGACTTCGATCCCTATATATAGGGATACAATGAAATGCAATGATTTTTGTACCTATCGTCTAACTGTCTAACAATAATTCTAAGGGATTTATTTATTTTTTTTCCAAATGTTTCATAAAATTGGTAACTTGAACGTAGAAACAAAATCAACATAATTAAACTTGACTTTGTTACTCACATAATAAGTGAGACAATCATTGACTATTAATATATTTTTTTAATCATTGATAAAAACGATGCCCAACATTGGACACCTTTTATACTCAAGGAACATTTTTAGAAAACAATTCATAGTTCCAGTCCTTGACGATGAGAACATATGTGAAGTAAATTAGTTACCGCCTACGACCATAAAGATGACATGTAGCATATAACTAATGTTTTAGGGCTGTAGGCCATGTGGGGGCTCATGTCGCTACCACGTCTGTAGGCCATGTGGGGGCTCATGTCGCTACCACGTCTGTAGGCCATGTGGGGGCTCATGTCGCTACCACGTCTGTAGGCCATGTGGGGGCTCATGTCGCTACCACGTCTGTATGCCATTCGGGTGCTCATGTCGCTACCACGTCTGTAGGCCATGTGGGGGCTCATGTCGCTACCACGTCTGTAGGCCATGTGGGGGCTCATGTCGCTACCACGTCTGTAGGCCATGTGGGGGCTCATGTCGCTACCACGTCTGTACAGGGAAAACTATTAATGCGCCGGTCCCTGGTGCAATGGCAAACCTCCTGCTGGTCCACCATATTAAAATGTTTGTGAAGCACGACGATGTTAATATAATCGTAATTTGACGCAAGGTACATTTGAGATTAACCCTTCGAACGCCTTGCACGTGTGCGCCCTTTTCTCGGTGCCCATCTTTCATAACCCATCTTTATCCGCCGCTGTTCACACACACACACAAACACACACACACACGCACACACATATATATATATACTAGGGGCAAGTACCCGGCTTCGCCCAGGTTTAACAACAACAGCAACAACAGCAACAACAACAAAAACAACAACAGCAACAAAACAACAAAAACAAACAACAAAAACAAAACAACAACAACTACAACAACAACAAAGCAACAACAACAAAACAATAACTACAAAACAACAACAGCAACAACAACAGCAACAACAACAGCAACAACGACAAAACCAACAACAGAAACAGCAACAGCAACAAAACAACAAAAACACAACAAAAACAAAAACAACAAAATCAACAACAAAATCAACAACAAAATCAACAACAAAACAACTACAACAACAACAGCAACAACAACAAAGCAACAACAACAAAACAACAACTACAACAGCAACAACAACAAAGCAATAACAACATGAAGGACATTGTCGTCGCAGGGCAAGGGATGTGGACAACAACAACAACATTAAAAAAAAACAAAAGCAACAACAGCAAAAACAACAACAACATCAACAACAACAGCAACAACAACAGCAACAGCAACAACAACAAAAACAACAACAAAAACAACAACAGCAACAACAACAAAAACAAAACAACAACAAAACTTCAACAAAACATCAACAACAAAACAACAACAAAACAACAACTACAACAACAACAGCAACAACAACAAAGCAACAACAACAAAACAACAACTACAACAACAAAAGCAACAACAACAAAGCAACAACAACAAAACAATTATTTTATGGCGATAATCACCTTCTTGTTAATCTCGACACCAAAATGTTTATTAATTTGCGTCATTATTTTACGTCTTAATTTTCAATAATTTTTATTTTATATAGCTCATATAGGGAAAAACTACATTTTGGGCCCCCGGGCCCCAGTATCTTATATATAAGGAACGAAACCTGTTTAATAACCTTTCCGGTATAATTTTGTGTACGTGTACCAAATTTCACGTTATTTGGTTGTCTGGATCTTGAGTTATTAGGGAACAGACAGACAGACAGACAGACAACAAATGCGTCTTATATGTATAGACTAGGGGCAAGTACCCGACTTCTCCCGGGTTTAACAACAACAGCAACAACAACAAAAACAACAACAGCAACAAAACAACAAAAACAAACAACAAAAACAAAACAACAACAACTACAACAACAACAGCAACAACAACAAAGCAACAACAACAAAACAACAACTACAACAGCAACAACAACAGCAACAACGACAAAACCAACAACAGAAACAGCAACAGCAACAAAACAACAAAAACAAAACAACAAAATCAACAACAAAACAACAATAAAACAACTACAACAACAACAGCAACAACAACAAAGCAACAACAACAAAACAACAACTACAACAGCAACAACAGCAAAGCAACAACAACATGAAGGACATTGTCGTTGCAGGGCAATGGATGTGGACAACAACAACAACAGCAAAAACAACACAAAAGCAGCAACAGCAACAACAACAAAAACAACAACAGCAACAACAACAGCAACAACAACAAAAACAACAACAGCAACAACAACAAAAACAAAACAACAACAAAAAATCAACAACAAAACAACAACAAAACAACAACAAAACAACAACTACAACAACAACAGCAACAACAACAAAGCAACAACAACAAAACAACAACTACAACAACAAAAGCAACAACAAAAGCAACAACAACAAAGCAACAACAACAAAAAAATTATTTTATGGCGATAATCGCCTTCTTGTTAATCTCGACACCAAAATGTTTATTATTTTGCGTCATTATTTTACGTCTTAATTTTCAATAATTTTTATTTTATATAGCTCATATAAGGAAAAATTACCTTTTGGGCCCCCGGCCCCCAGTATCTTATATATATGGAACGAAACCCGTTTAATAACCTTTCCGGTATAATTTTGTGTACGTGTACCAAATTTTACGTTATTTGGTTGTCTGGATCTTGAGTTATTAGGGAACAGACAGACAACCAGACAGACAACAAATGCGTCTTATATATATAGAGATACTAGGGGCAAGTACCCGGCTTCGCCCGGGCTTAAAATAAGGTTTTCTGTAGAAGCGTACACAACTAACTGTTTACTTGCATGCTATAAAATGGTACATTTAACAGTGTATGTGCTGCATGGCTTAATTTCAAGGATGTCACCATCCTCATCTTTCACAATAACAGTTTTGAGATCTTCAAATGAAATAGGTCCCCGAATATGGTGCAGCAGGAGGCGCATGTGAAATGCTTCTCTGTTGTGAGGATGCACAGTGTACACTCTTCCCAAGGCATTGTCTGTCACATATCTCGGGAAGTCTGCAAGAGGTATACCTTTTTTCGGATTTGCCAGACCTTTTGACTGGCATCCCAGCGAAAATGTCTAGGCACTTCAGAATACAGCAAAGTTTTTGCAAGAGGATCTGTTTTGCAGAGATCAAAAAACGCTGTTAATGTAGTCTTTGTTGGAGTGTCTGTCAAATGTGCTGTTGGCTGTCCTGGTTTATAGTATACTCCTTGGCCTCCTTCAAGATGTACTGCCAAGTGAACAACTGTTGGATACCTTTGATGGATGGGAAAGTTAAGCAGGCGCCACACTGCCTCACTGCTACTAATGTATCGTCCTTGTTGATAATTAATTGGTAACCCCATCAAGCCTGTTCGGCATTTCATTTGCAACAGTAAACATGGCTGCATCACTTCCCTTGGTAACATAATTGCAAATCTACTTGATGCTTGTGTTTCTATGACGTACATAGGTCATTCCATCCTGTGCATATTCATGCATGTAACGGGGCCCTCCACTGAAGGATGAAGGCAGCACCACTAATTTGCCAATATTTTCAGAAGTCACATTGTTGTCATTCCTTACTGCCTCTAATAGTACACCATAGTCCTCAGCTCTAAGTTTTGTTTGGTTGAGTCTGATGAAACGCAATCTCTCATTCTCAACCTTAGCATACATATCCACTATGTATTGCTGGAAAAGGCGCGGGCATCTGAGGAGTGTATTAAATTCGTTGACTCTTTGCATCATGCGATATGCATAGTAGTCATTGCTTGTGGCCTTGTTTACATCTTTTATGTTCAAATCATAGCCATCTTCTCCTCTAACAAATAGCAGAGGATACTGAAGTGGATCATATGACCTGTGAGTGTCTTGAACCCTTTGAAGTGGCATTTGTGAGCAACTTCTTGAATGCAGCACAATGTCTCTACGATCACCTAGCTCTCCAGCAATCATGATGCCACTTCACTAACAGATGGTGCATTGAATCTGCCTTTGTGTTCCTTTAATGGTGCTTTGCCGGAAATTTTGATTTTGTAGTCCACTTGAGTGTTATCCATAATCTCAGCAGCCATTTTAAATGACCTCACATAGCTGTTATGCTGATGCAGCATTCTTTGCAGTTTGAGGACAATGTTTCTGTCAACAGGAATGTCAAGCAAATCCAGTCGTCTTTGCACTTGCTCATCTTCTCCCAAGAAGTAAATCTGGAGATATTTGCTGTCTACAGCATTGACTGGATGAAGAGGTCCAGCATGGTGGTACACTTGGCCTTGGACCTTGAGTGTTGGTGTCCACCCGTTATTCACGACAACATTAGACTTGAAGGAAGTCACGGCAAACATATTATTGAATAGTCTAATAAGTTTCACAAAGTCCTTTGATTGTGCAGTTTCACCATTCAACAGAATGCACAATGGTTCTGGTGGCTTTAGAATTGGGGGAAGTTTGACTTTACCACTGGAACAGCACATGCCTGGAGTTTCTTTGCTCAGCTGTTTCAGCTGCTCTGGGAACTCTGTGGCGGACCTGATCTGCCTGGATTTTTTTTTCGTATGTTATCATTGCGGGAGAGTACTCAACAACTTCCCAAAGTTTCATGCTCCTATTTACACGGGAAGTTGGATATTTAATGATTAGTCTGTTTTATATAGCTCATATTAGGAAAATACCTACATTTTGGCCCAAGGCCCCCTAGTGAGTAATAATTTTATATATTTTTTTCGCATGTTACCATCGCGCGAGGGTACTCAAAATCTTCCAAAAGTTTCATTCTTCTACTTACATGGTAATTTGGAGAATTATTGATGAGTCAGTTTGATATATGAAAAAAAACTACATTCAGGCCTCTGACCACCCAATGAGTGATAATTTTTATTAATGTTTCGCCAGTTACCATTTTGGGAGGGTATATAACAACTTCACAAAGTTTCATGCTTCTACCTACACAGGAAATAGGAGATTTAATGATGAGCCTGATTTATATAGCTCATTTAAGAAAAAACTACGTTTGGGCCCCCGCCCACCCCCCTACCCAGTTAGTAATAACTTTATACTTTTTTCGACTGTTACCATTGCGGGAGGGTACTCAACGACTTTCCAAATTTTCATGCTTCTACCTACTCGGGAATATGAGGAATTGGTGTTGATTCAGTTTTATATAGCCCATATAAGGAAAAACCGGTTTTGGGGCACACGGCCACCCATGAGTGGAAATGTTTACATTATTTTTCACCAATTATCGTCATAATAGTGTATTTGGCAAGTTCCCAAAAGTTTCATGCTTCTACCCTCACGGGAGGTTGGAGAATTAGTTTTGAGTCAGTTTTAAATATAAGGAAAAAAAATACATTTTGGCCCCGCCCCCAGTAAGTGATAATTTATATAATTCATTTTTCTGTTGTATGGGGTTTATTTGTTTCAAAGAAACATTTCGAAACGCAATGTTTGAGCTTAAAATGTGCCCTGCTGGTTTCGTTTAAGTTATGCAAAAAGTATAAACACAGTTGCTTAGCTACAGTGTTTATGCCACCCAGGGATGGACGATATTATTGACTCCTACCCTCGCCGATGAAAGGAAAAAGCTTGATCGGACGACTGGATAAAATACATATAGAATATACAAAAAAGAAACAGTGTAAAGTAAAAAAATATGTAATTTGCAAACAAATTTTATAAAAATATATACGTAATCTTGTTAGAGGCGCAACATTAACAGACATAAAAATAAACCATTTCATAACATTTAGTTCACAACAAAAAACACACACACTCACTGATTCACACATGTGCAGACAAATACTTAAACGCACACCCACAGCGGTATATTAACAATTAAAAATATAAATTAAAATAATAACTGCTCTTTTCACTTTGTTTCCTATTTACAAATTAATATGAACTCAAACTATGACGTCACATCACATTATTTTATGGCAATAAACGCCATCTTGTTAATCTCGACACCAAAATGTTTAATATTTTACGTCTTAATTTTCAATAATTTTTTATTTTATATAGCTCATATAGGGAAAAACTACATTTTGGGCCCCCGGGCCCCAGTATCTTATATGTAAGGAACGAAACCTGTTTAATAACCTTTCCGGTATAATTTTGTGTACGTGTACCAAATTTCACGTTATTTGGTTGTCTGGATCTCGAGTTATAAGGGAACAGACAGACGACGGACAGACAACAAATGCGTCTTATATATATAGAGATATATATATATAGATATATATAGATATATATATATATATATATATATATATATATATCCTCAACCGTCGCATGTGATACGTAGCCCTAGCCTGCTAAGACCCGTCTACACTTTCATAAAGCTGGAATGTGTGTGTACTTTGTACAATGTTGGTTGCTCGTCGAAAGCGATGTGGGGAAGGGTTTGAGTCAACGTAAAAGTTTCGAACCGCCAATAGCAAGGAACATAGCCATTGATAACCTGAGCCTAGCGATAAGTCACCCCAATCCCTAAGGGGATTACCCCAATCCCTAAAGGGTTAACCTTATCCCTTTGTGATTACCCTTTTATTGTAAACCCTCTTCACGTTGGATTGATATGCCTGCGTTCCAATTAAAGTGTACTTCAGGTTGATTTCATCTTGCGGTATTCGCCCCTTGTGTTGTCACCTTTTCCCCCAGGTTTTTTTAATTGTTAATGCAATAAAAAGACACCGAGTGTTTGCATGATTGTCAGTGCATGGGTGTGATGTTATTGTGTGTGTATGTCAAAAAGCTGCCTTTGTCAGACCACGTTGGCCTATGGGGCAAGTGAAGAGCTCACAAGTTTCTATAGCCATGGCTAGCACAGCCGCCTTTACACCGGGCCCCTTGATTGTCTGTACGTGGGTTTTTGTATTTATGTAATTGTCTGTGTCATTGTATAATTATTTATTGTGTGATTTCGTGTCAGTGTTACTATGATTGTCTGTATGATTGTCTGTCTGAGTGTTCTTGTATCTGAGTGGTTGTGTGATTTTGAGAAGGACGAGTTTTAGTCATGTTAAATCTCCACCGCAAACAACGAGTCAGTTCCATGTGTAAACTCATCTATACAATAATACTAAGAAAAACACCAGACTCGGTTAGATGCATTTTTAACCCTCAACCTTCCCTCGTCTGTTTTATTACGCAACTGTACGTGTTTGAGTTTTTGGCAACTTTCAATTTACTATGGTATCGATCTGAACTCGTTCAAATGTAATGAGTTTTTTTGTTTGTTTAACCCGTTGAGTTTCATTTTAAAGTCAACTACGGTAGTTAGTTGACATCTATTGTTAGAACATCGCATTGCTCTCCGTGGTGCGCATGTCTCTAATGAACGCGTAGCCACACCGCAAACACCATTAAAGATATGAAACAATAATTTCAAACGTCCACTAGAAATGCATACAACCTGAGTGTAACATCAACAAAAAAAATTGTGTAGTTGAGTTTTCTTTAACTTGCCCTGGTAAGTTTTTTTTTAATTATATTTTATTGGTCGAGTCAAAGTGATAACTGAATCTGAGGATAGAAGACATTTACTGCACTGGCTATCTGAAGATATAAACTATAAACAGTCGCCATTCGCTACGGCGCCATGATTTTGATGGCTAACACTAGAACGGGGAAGCAGTGTGTTTGATTAAACTTGGACCGTAAAATATCACATTTTTCGTTTTCAGTTTAAAATATAGATGTGTTTTGCTGACAGTGACATAAGTGTGGACTTATAGACGGCGTCTTTTCTGAGACCTATTTTTTAAATATTTTTTAGGGTGTATGATCGCGTCTGTTCACTCGTTTTATTAAGAATGTTGACTTTTATTTATTTTTATAACGGGGTAAAAATGACCTAAAGATTGGTTCAATCATATGTATAAAACAAAACACAAAAAAATCTTTTTTTCGCCAGGATGCAAACATATTAAGGAGAAAAAGATTAGTTTATTTTTTTAAAACTGTGAAGATGATGCAAAGAGTCCCCCGCTACCCTCCGCTCCACGCCCGGTTGATACGCCTCGAGGACGGGCCACCCATGTACCGGATGCTCGGCTACGCCGACAAGAACAACATGCACTCTGACCTCTGCGACCCGTTTCCGGTCGGCTACTACGGCCCGTTCGCCTTCCCCCGCCTGCCGACCAACCAGCCGCTCCCGTTCGGCCCGGGCCGCTTCGGCCTCTCGTCCCACCCGCTGGCGTACACCACCCACTACTGGGACGACGCCGGCTTCCCGTGCGACCTCCACTGCGTCCAGACGCCGTTCCACCGGCTCCACTACACGCGGGTCGTCCAGCCGAGGCCCGAGGAGGTGCTGATGCCCGAGATGGCGATCCCCGGCACCGGGGTCCACAGTCGTCTGCTCAACAGCGGCTTTCTCTACCAGAGTGGCCTCCCGCCGCCGCGCTCGTTCTGTGACGACACGAACACGTGGAGCTCACTGAACACCCCGCCCAATCGTCTGATGCTATAGAAACTCTGGACGGGAAATGCGTCATCTATGGCAATGTAATCTCCATAGGCTTTGTCATTTCTCAGACCGGAATTCTCAGACCGGAAAACGACATGTCTGATGACGTACTTTTTGCTATTTTTAGAAAAAAATATTCGTTTAAAAATTGTTTTTCGGAATAACTTGTATAGAAGTATTGATACTTAAGTTGTACACAAGTTTTTATCGTGGTCATGTACACCTAAGCTGACTTAAAATAAACGTAGAATTAACAAACATCTATTGAGATAAGTCTTAACAGAACGCTCGGATGTTATTATTAATAACATAATGAAATTGGTCCAACTGAAAACTTCCGATATTTCTATCAATAGATTTCCGCAATGAAATGACAAGGCTTATTGGGGGAGCATCAAATACCTTTTCGAGTCATACAGTTTTATGATCCTCTTGGAAGAGTAATGTGTCCATATCCAACAAGGGGAAATAATCCTTTTTCGGGGGCTTTATGATTATCGACTCTAAGAAGAATGACTTAATTAGTATGTAAAATGTTGACAAATGTTGGAATGAAGTTGGTGAATAAAAAAAGTGTGTTTATCCTGGGGTTGGGGTCAACTCATCGAGGTCTCAGAATTCAATCAATGATGTAACGTCATTTAATGCGTGGGAGTGTGCTCACTAAATGCTACGTCATTGCACATCACGTCACAACAAAGTGTTTACTTCACATCCCATCGTGTAATGTTACAAACACACGTCAGGATGTGGAGGGTTGGAGTGAAGTTCAGAGGTCGCAGTGAGTGTTTAAAAGAGTTGGTTTTTTTACAATTGTTAATTGTTACGGTTACTGCTGTGAGACTGTGTCATCAAATTACCCCCCTCCCCTCCTTCACATCGCCACCCCCTCACCCCACAACCCCTTCAAAAATAACGACTTGGGTTGGAGATTATGTGGGGCATCTTGTTATTTGATGAAATCCTTGTAGACATGATAACATTAAAAGTAAATCTGACGTCACCCACGCGTGTATTGGCATTGTTTGGATATTGGCGTTGTTTGGATATTGGCATTGTTTGGATATTGGCGTTGTTTGGATATTGGCGTTTTTTGGATATTGGCGTTGTTTGGATATTGGCGTTGTTTAGATATTGGCGTTGTTTGGATATTGGCGTTGTTTGGATATTGGCGTTGTTTGGATATTGGCGTTGTTTGGATATTGGCGTTTTTTTTATATTTGCATTGTTTGGATATTGGCATGTTTGGATGTTGGCTACCATCCATTTATTTAAATTTATATTCTATTTCATTTCTGGCATGTTCTCTTAACTGACAGCGGGCAGATTTCTACTGCAAATCATACAAATTGTAGAGCAACTATATACCTTGTACAGCAATTATAAAGATCGTATTGTAAAACCATAAACTTTTGTTTTTGCCTTCAGAAACCCAAACTTAACATATCCTTTCACTTGGCTCTAATAAAAACCTCTGAGTAAATCAATTACTTCATATCTTGACAAAGGTTTTTAAAATTTCAAAGCCAATGCGTCTGGAAGACACGCGCGATTTTTAACGTTTATGGTGTGTAAGATTGGTGCGCACAATGTTTTGTGTGGATGATTATGTCTCTGAAATGATATTGGGTGGGGTTTTGTAAAAATTAGTCCACACCGTGTGGCGTAGTTACGCGTAATCCTGTTTTACCACGGACGTAGTTCGGCCCCTCGCCTTCGTTAACATGATCGACGCATCAACCCGTTGATCGATCTGCCTGATCAGCTGTATCGAAACCCGCTTAATGTCAAGTAGGGTGGGCGCAGGTAGTTTTCTTGGCACGTGACCAGTGATCTATCGATTTATTGATTTCTTGAAGGAATTGGTTTTAAAATGTCGACGGGTTTTAAGAAAAGGGGGTGGGTAGGGGGCAGCACAGGAGTTGGCTGTGTGTGTAGCTCTGTAGCAACGCCGTCTGTTTATTGGGGTACTCTCTAAGCTTCGTGGTAACGGACGCTCAGACGTGTTGTGCTGTGTTGTTTTGAAGGTAAGCGTTTAAAACAAATCTTTGTTGTGGTTGTTGTTTGTTTGTTTATACTTCAAATAAATTATGTTATGATTGACAAGGACAGACTGCGACTTTAAACAAACTAAAACAGATCGGCGCTACTATGGTATTCTGATGTGAATGACTGGTATAGAAATCTGTTATGTTCAAGGCGAGATCCTCTAAAAGTAAAAGATTTCTGTTTAATACAAAATTAGCGACTAATACTTTCGTAAACACGGGACCCGCTGATCGTCTAGTCTTACTGAACATTGGTCAGGGTGATAAAACATGTTGTAATCGATACGCTGATTACATGCCTTTGATTCTCTACCACTTTCCTGAACCCCGGGCCTAAAACTGCATTTCATGCACATTATTTCGTTGATGATTTCGTTGTGAAGATCAATTTCTTTAGTTGATTGCAGTATGTATGTCAATGTAATTGGTGTGGTATTGAATGATTGTGAGTATATTTAGTGTTTGAGAAACCTTGCTATCTGCTCAAAGTCATAGTCATTAAGGAGGGTAAAAGTAAAATAAAAGCAATTTAATATTTGGTATCCCGTCTAATGTGACAGTATTGAGATTCACATTCTTGTATGCTTTACATTCATTGATGACGTCATCCAATTATGTGTTCATTTCAACGCTATCCACACTCAACAGGAAGTTTGAGGGGAAGTAAAGCCCGCAGAAGAAGAAAAGGTGGAAACGCCGACGGTTGTCCTCTAAACCAGCTACAACAAAAACAACAAAGTTGAAGAATAGTGCATCCATTCCGTCCCTGTCCCTTTGTGCATTAGACAACTCGCCATCAACAAACACCGCAGAGGAGGCGCCATGTCGAACCTCTTCACACAGGCGTATCCACCACCCCAAGACACGCCCACGAGGCTAGAGGAGCGCCCGCCCATCGCCCGGAACGGCGGATCCTTCATGGCCACGCAGAAGGGGTGGCCGCCCTTCGTGCCCGGCTACTTTGGGCCCTTCTCCCTCCCGCCGCGCCGGAAGTCGGCCATACTGGACCTCAAGGACAAGCGCCTCGGCACCGACGCCAAGGAGCCGGGCAACCCGAGGTGGGCCGAGGGCTCCTGGCCCCTGCCCTACCACACGCTGTACTTTGACCCCCAGGTGCAAGGGGACTGGATTCACTTCGAGAGGTACATGCCCCCGGGACAGATGGTCCGGCGCCGCTGGCCCCAGGAGCCCCTGGAGGAGATCCGCTTCCCGGAGAGGGAGATCGCCAGCCCAGAGTTCCTCAACCGGAAGAACTACCGAGGGTACCACTACATCAACAACTACACGACGAGGAAGATCGTCGGCGACCCCGGGGCCCCGTGGAACAAGAAGGGAGAGTTCGCCTACCAGTCGTGGGCCACCGTCATTCCGAATGTGGACATCTAAACAGGGCTCAAGTCGCTTTGCTTTGTTTGTACATCAATTATAAATTAATGGATACTTCTGCCTAGTAATGGATCCCAATATTTTTGCATATAAATATCGTGGTTTTAAAAAAAGACATATTAACTGATGCTTTGTATAATTTTTGTTTGCCCGCGTCATCGGACATATAAAACATTTTAATTAAAAGAAAACATAAAACATCTTTGTGAGTGTTGGTATTTAGTGGATAGAGAAAACATCACGACCATTAATAGGGGAAATAATCCAACACTTCAAACAAAACAAATGTGAGAGTATGTTTCCACCGTCACAACCAAGCACAAGTCTCTGGTTAGAGATTTTAAAAGTTTTGAAAGCTTAACAGTTGGCGTCATATCATAAATATTTGAAATTTTAAATCCAGTCTCCTCATTTCTATTTATGAATATTGCGGGTTTAAACGCTTTGTGCTTAAATTGTGTTATTGTTTGACGTTGAATCAGTTTTATTTTATCCCCAGTTTTATTTAATAGAAGCTTAATTCTTGTAACGTTTAAACCACGTTATTTAACGTTTATTACAATTTGTATTACCTTTCCGTGGGTTACGCTGATTTTTTGATTGAATGAATGAGAACTTTCTTCTATAGCGCCAAAACTACCTATGCTATCCCGGCATGCTCGTTGCGCTCTGATGACCAAAATCTCTCAAATAAAAATTTTAAAAGTCTTCAAATTTTTCTTAAATTTCTTCTTTCTTTTCACCTCTTTCAAAAATGTCGGAACACTGTTCCATAATTTTGGTGACGCCGATTTAAATGGGCGCGCGCCAAATGACTTCCTTCGGTGTCCATCTACTCCGGGAACTTTTAGAAGGGACAGCCAGGATGATCGCCACAGTTGTGTACCTGTAGAGAAACTTGCAGGGCGAACCAGCATCCAAGTTACACGTGGGCCTCTGTTAATGGCTCCAGCAATGCTCTTTAGCCCAATATATTTATTTTTAAAACTTAGTAAAAATGTCTTTTTTATTTTAAAAAATAGGGCTGTTAATTTAGGTTACCTAATGGCTGATAATTAATCTGTGTACAATATTTTTACATATAAAAATTAATATTGTATATAATGCCTTTAAAAATAATTATTCAGCTCTTTGTGATGCTAAACAAAATATTGTTAACCTTTTACAAATGTGTATATTATAATTGAGGAGTAAACTATTTTTGCTTATTATGTTTTTTTAAATTAAACTATTGTAAATAATTCAATGAAGCTTCATCTTCGATGATATTTTACAGCATATGTTCTGAACGAATGTTCTTGATTTATTGTGTAAGTATATTACAGCCCTCGTTCGGGCGTCGGTTTTCTTCTAACTCCCCACCGCCACATTGTAGGCGTGTCCCTGGTAAGGCGTATCCGTGAAGCCGTAGTTGATGAGCTTGCCGGCGTGGAAGAGCTCCCCGGTCACGGGCAGGTTGGGGACGCCCTTGTCCGCCGGGATGGGGATCACTCGACACCTGCGGTACAGGGGGTCCGTGCCCACTTTCTTGGCCGGCCTGCACATGCGCACAACGTTGTAGAAGTCCCAGTGGCTGGTCGGGGCCGCGGGCAGATGGCAGTACAGGGTGTGGTTGGCCTCAAGCTCCCTCGTGATCTGTCGAGGGTAACAAGTGTCTCGTGGATATCATGAGGTACAAAGTGTCTTGTGGATATCATGAGGTACAAAGTGTCTTGTGGATATCATGAGGTACAAAGTGTCTTGTGGATATCATGAGGTACAAAGTGTCTTGTGGATATCATGAGGTACAAAGTGTCTTGTGGATATCATGAGGTACAAAGTGTCTTGTGGATATCATGAGGTACAAAGTGTCTTGTGGATATCATGAGGTACAAAGTGTCTTGTGGATATCATGAGGTACAAAGTGTCTTGTGGATATCATGAGGTACAAAGTGTCTTGTGGATATCATGAGGTACAAAGTGTCTTGTGGATATCATGAGGTACAAAGTGTCTTGTGGATATCATGAGGTACAAAGTGTCTTGTGGATATCATGAGGTACAAAGTGTCTTGTGGATATCATGAGGTACAAAGTGTCTTGTGGATATCATGAGGTACAAAGTGTCTTGTGGATATCATGAGGTACAAAGTGTCTTGTGGATATCATGAGGTACAAAGTGTCTTGTGGATATCATGAGGTACAAAGTGTCTTGTGGATATCATGAGGTACAAAGTGTCTTGTGGATATCATGAGGTACAAAGTGTCTTGTGGATATCATGAGGTACAAAGTGTATTGTGAATATCATAAGGCATAAGATCTTAAAGTTTTGTGTCGTTAGACCATTTTACATAATTCACTATTGGTGTGTGAATATCACATTAAAGCGACTACATAACCAGTGTGTAAATAGCGCCTGGTATAGAATATCAGATAATACAATTTGTGTCTGAAAAACACGCAACTCCGATTCTATAGTAGTTGAAATAGCCACATGGTGGAGAATACAGAATCTGTGTATGTATAGCATGTCACCCTGACTATACAAAATTTTTGTGAGAATAGCGAGTGGTGCAGAATCTCCACGTTTAATATAAAACAGCGCATGACACTGAATCTACCCCAATTGTATGAATAACACCTGGTACAAAATATAGACGTGTTGTGTGAATAGCTCAACCAATTGATGAGCGGTGGTAAATAAGATAAATGAATTTCCCTTGGCTAATGATATGACATCAGTAAGACTGACCACAGTGGTCAACGTCAGGCCGAACAAGATTAATGACACCTTTACAGTGAAAATTTAGCATTTCACCACATTCAATAATAAGAGTAATTCCAGTGTACAATTTTTTTTTCAAAATTCTTTAAATCTTAATCCCTTAACGTTGTTTGTTCGTTTAAAAAAAGAAGGGGAGAAAAACTAACAAACAAACATGATGACACTTGAAGACATTGAATGTACAAACATGTTTTTTACATGGGCACAAACAATATTCGGGCATTTAGCGTATAAAATGGGTTTGTTTTATTTGTTTTAAATAGAGTAACAAACTTAGCAGAAGCATTGCAATATTAAATCAATTACTTTGAAATACCTCCGCAAATGGAAAAACATTATCTGCCCAGTTTCACGACGTTACTTCAGTAAATGGACATAACCTCTGTCAGTTGAACATCATTACCTCCCCTATTTAAAACATTACCTTAGTAAAGGGAAATAACATCTGTCAGCTGAACAACATTACCTCCCCAGATTCACGACATTACCTCAGTAAAGGGGACATTACCTCTGTCAGCTGAACAACATTACCTCCCCAGTTTCACGACATTACCTCAGTAAAGGGGACATTACCTCTGTCAGCGGACGACCTATCCAGTCCTTGTAGCGATAGTTTGGGGTGTACTGGTTGTCCAGATGTTCTTTGAAGCTGATCATGGTGTGAGAACCGTCCATCAGTTCCCGGCATCTGGTCAGCTCTTCTGGCACCTGTACCCCCAGGGGGTCATCGGGCAAATACTGGGCGCCATGGTAGTGTTTGTCCAGGAGCGGGAGAGGGGTGTGCTCGTAGAGCTGGCGGTGGATGGAAGCAATGGATACATGGTCAGAGGATGGAGTCAATGGATACATTGACTGTCGATGGAAGCAATGGTTATATTTTCAGTGGATGAAAGCAATGGATAAATTGACATTGGATGACAGCAAAGGTTGCATTGTCAGTGGATTTAAAGCAATGGATACATCGTCAGTGGATGTAAGAAATGGATAAATTGACAGTGGATGAAAACAAAGGTTGCATTGACAGCGGATGGAAGCAACGGATACTTTGACAGTGGATGGAAGAAATGGATACATCTTCAGTGGATGGAGTCAATAGATACATACCCAGTCGATGAAAGCAAATGTTTTATGTTCAGTGGATGGAAGCAATGAAGAAATTGACAGTGGATGAAAGTAAAGTTTGCATTGTCAGTGGATTGAAGCAACGGGTACATTGATAGTGGATGGAAGCAATGGATAAATAGACATGAATCTCTTTGGGTCTGCTCTTACAGAACTGGCAAAGTATGAAAGCAATTTGCAAGGGATTTCATGGAGTCCAGGGAAGCAATGGTCATTGGATAACTGCATTTATGCATGAATCAATAATGACAGATTGGGCTGATGCATGAACATTTCTATATAAATGAATGTATTTTTTTAGACAACATAGAATGTATAAATTGGTACTTCCCAGGGTGGTGATGCCAACGATAATCGCAGTCAATGGGATTGGGAGGGGGTGGGGGGCTTTTGTGTGACCCATGACCCAAAGACACACCGAAATCTGGTCATACTCGTCCGTGGGAGAATATGATTTACCTTATACAGGTGATATGCCTTTGTTTGCCACAACTAATATAGTGGACAATCCCATATTAAATATACAAGAAGTGTAAGATATTCCTTTGTTTAGCAACCCTTCTACAGTGGATGTTGTCTAATTATCTATAAAACAAACAGCAGATATCTCTTCGTTTAACAAACCTTATACAAGGGATGTTCTCATTTTATCTATACTCCAAAGAGAAGATATCCCTTTGTGTAACAAACCTTATACAGCGGGCTGTCGGGTGGCTTGGCGACATGTCGCTTGGTCTCACACTGAGACCACTGCCTACTCCTGGGGTCCTCAATGGGGGGAAGTAAGCTCCGGTAGTTACTGCAGTAAGCGTACTGGTACTCGGTGCCCGGGGGCCAGCTGACAGGCCGGTGGTCTCTCTCAAAGTCCCGGGTGCACAGGCCGTACAGCGGCGGATTCCTCACAAAGCGGGCGTACCTTGATGGGGAGGGTTGGGGGTGGGGTATTTCATTTAGAAAAACTAATTCATATAGCAAAAAAATTCTTCGTTACGTAGAGAATACGTTACATAACGAAATACTTGAAGTAGGTTATGTGAGGAAACATAATAAAATTTATCATAAAAATTGTTAAAGGCATTTTTTCCTATCATATATGCCATTACGGGCGTTGACAGGTCGAACGTTGCTCGGATACACAAAAGGCATTCGTCTAACCGTCTAACCATTCTTTATAATTATTTATTTCTATTTATATAACAGGAAATAACTTATTAATAATTTTTGAAAGCTATTAATTATACATTTTTAATTAAAAAATATCTTTGCTCTGTCACATGAACGCATGTCTTATTAAATGTGTAATTGTATTAATGAGCGACCGCGCGTGAGTTACTTTCATTTTGAACCAAGACATTTGAGTGGACCGCACTCAGATGAATCACTTTGATTTGGTAACTGAGTGTTTAAAAATTCTTTGAATCAAATGTCACGCGATTTGCCTCATGATGCTTTGAGTGATCTGCCATAAAGTGTCTTGGCGCATTCTCTGTTCAAAACGCCACGTTGAATTCTCCGTGATGTCAGAGCCAGCCTTAGGGAATTGGAGGCCCTAGGCCAGTGACGTTGAACCTATGCCACGCGTGCCACAGACGACACGCAGAGCCTCATCAGCCGCGGCACGCGACTAATATATTACTTCCTTATTGAAACCACTCTGCTGGCAGTTTGTGTTGGCATTTTGCTATATACAAGTAGGTTTTAATTGAATTTTGGGCACGCGGCCTCAAAAAGGTTCGCCATCACTGCCCTAGGCGAAGTGAATTTGGTGGCCCTAAATGTAATAGAAAAATAAAATAATAAAAAATATATTATTCCTGTGCGAGGCCCCCACTAATCGGAGGCCCAAGGCGGCCGCCTAGTTTGCCAACGGCTAAGTCCGGTCTTGGTGATGTCATGGATCAGCGCCGTCCACCGTAAAGTGACGTTAATAAGTAAAACGCTTCGTTACCCTGCCGTCAACTACCACTGCTCACGAAGTCTCGCGCTCTGAGCTTCCACGGAAACTGCCCGAAAAATGAGCAACTAAAGATGGTGGATCGTGGCGGATTGGTGGAGTGAAGAGGGGGGGGGGCAACCAATGTTCCCTTTAAGCTGCGCGGCCGCGCAGATATCTGACCGACGCCGCGCAGCAGTTTAGAATTTCCGCGCAGTAAACTTAGTAAAATAAAGCACACAAAATGGTTTCTGTGCAACTTTGCACACGAGATTTTTTTACTTTGCACACGGACCAACGAGACCTAGAGGGAACATTGGTGACAACGACCGATTTTGAGTCACGTTCTGCCTCTGACATGACGTGGTGGATGTGCCGACCCCCCCCCCAACGTTGGACCAGCCAGCACCCACCTCTTATAATCCTGTAGCTCTCCGGGATGTTTGTTCTGTTTCTCCACAATAAAGAGAGACTTGACGTTGGGGTGCCTCCAATCCATGGCCTACGGGTGAGTGTGGTGCCGCCTATGCGCTATAGACTCGGCAGATCAACCTGTGAGGTGTACGTGTATATCAGAGAATGTGTATATCAGAGAATTTATAAGTGAATATCAGAGAATGTGTATGCGTGTATTTCAGAGAATCTGTATACGTGTTTATCAGAGAATGTGTATACGTGTAGATCAGAGAATGTGTATACGTGTTTATCAGACAATTAATATAATTGAATATCATAAATTATCATATATTGGCATTTCACTACGTTACAAAATCACTATGTTGTCTATCAGAACTATTTTCAGTGTTTATTTTTCTTAATGTCCTCTAAAATACCCGGCGAGATACAATGTCAATATTGATTCTGATAAAATCCTTGTGGTTAAAATTGATTCCTTATGTCCTGCAATGATGTTATTTTTTCCGTGGTATGTATAATACATAGTAAACATCATAATACGTTTAGGCCAGGTGTATCCTCTGCAGGAGTATGCGTTCATTATTCTTAAATATACGACAGATGGTCTTCAGGATTACTCCCCTCTTCCTTGTTTACACTATATGCCATTTATAACAACCATTGGATCAAGATATTTTTAAAAAATTTTAAAAATTAGTGCAGCAGGCTTGGCCAGGAATGAGCCAATCAGAAAGTAGAATGAATAATGCTTGCATGGATCAACCAATAAAACAGCCTTTAACATGCGTCGAGTTTGGAGTGAGAAATGCGCATGAACTTCCGTTTTGCGAACAATAATCGGTGCTAACTGGTGCTGTACATTCTGGGGGTGAGGGTCTTTGAAATCAGGAAACGCTCACCAGAAATAGGAAATGAAGTTTCGAACGTCAGATTTTCACCGGATTCCCCGACGGTCTGTCTAGCTCTAA